>APFE031717652.1:123976-152732 GCA_000404065.3 Pinus taeda | reverse complement strand
TTCTCTCTTTTTTGAAGCTTGACATGAAGAGCAGAGGTATTAGGCTTGACAAGGAGGATAATATGACTATTAATGGAGCCATATTAACTGCAGATAGTCATGGTGACAAATTTCAGTGTAACAGAGACCCACTCTCTCCCTTTCTCTTTATCCTCATGATGGAAGGACTGGTCAGATCCATTATACAAGCCAAAGCCTTAGGAAAGATTAAGGGCCTCCAATTAACAGAGAATGGTCAAGGAATAACTCACAAACAATTTGTGGATGACACCATGCTGCAAGGTATTCCCATAGTCAAAGAAGCTTCAGCGTACAGACAAATCCTAAATGACTTTGCCCTGGCTACAGGTATGGAAGTTAATCTCTCGAAATAAAAAATCTTTTTCTTAAATACTAACATTGCAATTCAGAGGAATATCTCCAGAATTCCGGGCTTTCAAAGGGATTCCCTCTCTTCAAAGTATTTGGGAATTCCCCTTATAGCTAGACAATTGCACAAAAGTATTTGGGAACCGGTGATCAACAAGATGCAAGACAAAGTCAAAAAATGGACTTTTAGATTGTTGAACCTAGCTGGCAGGTTGATTCTGACAAAGGTCATTCTACAATATATCCCTGTTTTCTTTTTATCAGCCCTCCCAGCTCCCAAAGGGGTCTTACAGCAATTCAAGAATATCCAGAGAGACTTCCTTTAGGGCAAAGAGGAAACAAGGAAGAAATGGGCCCTTGTTTCTTAGGATAAAATCTATAAACCCAAAAGTCACAGAGGTCTAGGCATGGATGATCAGGAGATTCTAAGTAACGTTTTAGGAGCCAAGCTCTAGTGGAGATGGGTTAAAGAACCAGAGGCTCAATGGGCTAAAACCTGGAAAGAAAAATATGCAAGCTATTGGCAAACAAGTGATCTTATAAGAATGTCTGTAAACATAAAAGGCTCTTACATCTGGAACAAAGCCTGGGAAAACAGAAGCCTAGTACAAAACAACAGTTTCTGGGAAATCAGAGCAGGAGATCTAGCTCTCTTCTGGGAAGACAAATGGCAACAAGAACTAATGATGATAAGAGAGGATTTTATGAGCCTCAAGAAGGAAACAGACTCCCAAGGATTAATCAAAGTTAAAGATTTCTGGAATCTTCCTCATGACTCTGGAAAGTGGAGAAACTAGAGAAGCATAGACTACAAAGAGGACAACCACATAAAGATAAGAGCAGAGGAACTCATGATCTTATTAAAACAAAGGAAGATCTTGGTAACAGATGGGCAAGATCAATTAAGATGGGGCCTCAATAAAGAAGGTACCTTTAATATTAAGGAAGCAAAAAGAATTATCCTGAACCTAGATCCCTGTGTTTTGGTGAATTCCTGGAAACAAGTTTGGAGCCACCAAGGGTGGATGAAGATCAAGCTTTTCATGTGGTTAGTTCATCACAAGAAAATCTTAACTTGGGAAAATATTAGGAAAAGGGGGGTTATTGGGTCTTCTAGATGTCCGTTATGTGAAGATCAAGAGGAGACAATGGAGCATATTCTCAACAGCTGCACCTACACCACTTGGTTGTGGGATTCTTTTGACACCATTTTTCAACAGACAGACAGAGATAAGGGAAGTATCATTAATACCCTGAACAAGTGGAGAAAAAACTTTTCGGAGAATGAGATCCTTAATTTGGCCTAGACCTTTACACCAAGCTTCATCATTTGGAATGTTTGGAAAGAAAGGAATAAAAGAATTTTCAAGGAAGAAAAAACTACTCCCCTTCGCCTGATGGATCTGATCTTGAAACAGATTAAGGAGACAGTTTCCACCACTGTTCGCAATTATCCCAAGAATCCTCCCACAAAGAATGAATTTAGAACTCTCAGGCATCTGGGAATGCAAGAGATCATTCACCATGGACTAAACAGAAAGGAAAAAGATTTGGAAATGGAAAAGGAGTTCTAGCATCCTCCACCGAAATGTTATCTAAAATGAAATATTGATGGTGCTTCAAAAAGCAACCCTGGAACAACGGGTTATGGAGGGGTGTTAAGAGATGAAGAAGGAAATATAATCTTTATATTCCACTGCCATTTAGGTATAGCCACCAACAATATGGTTGAATTAATGGCAATGGAACAATGTCTAGAGCTTCTAAAACTAAATCACAACTCAAATGTCATTATTGAAGCAGACTCAAAGATCTCTATAAACGTGGTTAAGAGAATCAGTTGTGGAACAGCGCCGGAGAGGGTCTCAAAACACTGGAGACTAATACAAGTGTACCAAAGAATTCAAAAACATCTCCTTAGTCTTCGAACTGTTAGCTTCAATCATGTTCGTCGAAAAGCCAATAAACTAGTGGATATACTGGCCAACCAAGGAGTGATTACTTCAGAATGCAGGATTGAGATGAAGTGGTAGGAGACGCCTCAGAGCAGATTAAAAGCTCTCTGTAATGAACAAGCGGCAGAAGATAGAGAAATTTTTAGACATTGGACCAGAGAGAAAGGCACGGAATGAAGCTTCCTAAGCAAGCTCAAACACAGTACTTTTGTTGGTACCTTGAAGAAGGGCAAACTCAGAGTGGTTACATAATCCTTTGGTGTAACTTAATCAGTCTCCTTTTTCCTTCGAATTGCAACATAGGGTTTAATTTACAGCCAACGGATGTATCTGAATCGAGTTCTGAAGCAAGCTTTCACGGGAAGGGTGGCTGGATCTTTCTAGCGGCAGATATTCTCTGGCATTCCTCTTACGGAACGAAAAACCAGGTATTAAGTGGTTTCTAGGCGATCGTTGGGCTTTTGAATGGTAAGTGGTATGGGAATTTTGAGAGTGATTCCACTAGGCTCTCAACACGTGGCAAGGGTGTGGTAAGGAATACCACCCTCCATCGCGCTTTAATGTTCTAGCATCTTGACTATGCGATTTTTCTCCGAACCGTTCAATTTTGAAGAGGGAATCGACGGTCAGATTTGGTCGTGCTATTTTGTGGGGCCGCTTTTCCTATCAAGCTATTCAAAATAGTGAGGTGAGGATTAGCAAAATTTGACTTTGGGTTAAAAAATCATAATGGTTAACCGAAGGTACTATTTGAGAGGTCAACTTAACTTTTGGTAGAATGGAGGGTCATTTTTATGGCAGAATGTCCTTGATATTTCCGGAGTCCATGTTGAAGTCAGGTTTTTTGTATATGTTGTAACATTACTTTTGGTTTATTGGAATAGAAGGATCGTCTCTTGCTTCAGCAAAAAAAAGAATTAAAATACATATTTAATTATATTTAAAAAACAAAAATAATATATATTTTAGAATAGGCCGTAAAAATCATTGGAACTTTGAATAAGTGTCATTTATAAACCATAAACCCAAACTCAACAAGATTAGAGTTGTTAGATGCTAGTGAGAAACTAGACTCAATGAAGTAATTTAAATGCAAATCTAAGAAAAATGAAAATCCCGTAAAAATCCCACAAAATACACCAAACTAGTGAAAATGAAGGTGACTTGGCCAAAATTTACGTGGAGTGTCCCATTATTATTATAAAGATAATAAAAAAAAGGAGGACAAAATTTTTCATTCTTCTCAGACATTTATGTTAATGTAATGTTTGTTTTTTTTTGTTTAGCCTCCTCTTACATTCTTTAAAACATTCTTTAAAACATCTATAGAAACTCAAATTTTTATTGTTTTATTTTATTCATTATTGTTTTCTATTTCCCCTCTGCTTCCTTTGCACCTCTCGGTCCAATTACTAATTTTAAATTATAAAAAATTAATTGATAAAAATTATTTTATTAATAAATTAAAAATAATTTTCAAATAAAAATAATTATTAATTAATACTTAAAATCACTCCTTTAATATATAATAATAATATAATTTCCTAAAATATTTTTTAAAATAAAATAATAACATTTATAAAATAATTATTTTAAAATAACACGAGTCAAAAAAATAGCAAGTTAAAAATAGTTTTCCCCAAAGTTATATTTCTAATGAAATTAGAAACACTTCCTCAATGTAAGGATAAGGATATGCCATTGTTTAATTTTTATAATCAACTCATTTCTATTATAATGATGATAATTTTAATAAAATAAATTAAGCCATAAATTTAAATAAGATATAAATATTTGAATATTTATAATAATTTTAAGAATTAATATTTATTAATATAAATTAGTTATATTTAAAAAAATTAATATTAATATTAAAATATAAAATTTATTTTTAAATAATCCTAAATTAAAAATGTGCTTTTTTAAAATAAAAATAATTGTATTCGTTAATGAGTCTATTAAAAATATTGTAAATTTCAAAGCACCTAAAATCTAAACATTAAAATACTGTTTTTTTCAAATAAAATAAGAAAGTTTAGTTTAATTTATAGACAAAATAAACTTTTTAATAATACAATTTTGGTTAAGAATGTGATTTTTGTTATTTTAAATATATTTTTGAATGTATAAATAGATTCAACATTATGAAAAACCCCAAAGGCATTCAAATTCTACAATTTAAACAATTGAAACTCAATTTTCTTAAAATCCGACTAAAACTCAGGTTTTTTAAAATTAAAATTAACCAATCATGAAAAAGACCATTTCATTACCATTTTTCTTTAATTTTTATCAAAATCCTACAGAATTTTTTAAAAACTTGAGTTTCAGTTGTTTAATTTTTAGAATTTGGATACCCTAAAGGTTATACATTAAAAAATGTATTTTAAATAATAAAAAATTTCATTCTTAATTGAAATTGTATTATTAAAAAGCCTATTTTGTCTATAAGTTATAAGTTAGAGGTGTCTAACTTATAGACGAAATGATCGTGAAATTTTAATCAAAATTCCAAATATTTTTAAAAACTTGAGTTTACACTGTTTAATCCGCATAATTCGAATGCTCTAGGGGTTTTCAAGGGTGTTGAATCCATTTATGCATTCAAAAATATATTTTAAACATCCAAAATCTTGAAATTTTATTTCTTGATTTTGGTGATTTTTGATGAAAAAGATTATTTCATCTAAGAGCTATGTTATTTATTAAATTCTTTATGTAACAAAAATTCAATTATAAGCATGGCATTTTGTTTAAATCTAAATATAAATTCAATAAGAAATTGATATTTAATGATATTGTAGTAGCAAAATTCAACATATAACTTTATTCATATTCTTAATTTCTTAATTTTAAAAAGAAAGACAATATCTATATCAACTTGAAAATTGTTTTTGATTATATATAATATATCATATATATATTATATAAAGTAATAGAAAATTTATTAAATTGATATTTAGAAATGATTTTCTAGATTTTTAATTTAATTACGAGTAATTATCAAGTGGATGGTAGAGATTTAATCTCCATGGAATATGTCAGAATATGCATAGTGGTATTTTTAAATAAGGGTTGACATTTATCTCTAATTTTTTTTTTTTGCTTGATAAGTGGGTGAATCTTGAAAATCACTCTTACCCTGTCGCTGAGAGGCCACGACTCAGGGGCATCTAAGCCATCAAAGTCACTCGAGGATCGCACCCGTCCTGAGCCTCACCGGTGGAAACCATGCTGGATTTTTGGTATCGGCAAGACTAAGACCGGTGACCTTTGCTTACAAAGCGCCTTAACAATGCGCTTCCTCATTGACTGTTCTATAGACCTTTGCTTACAAAGCGCCTTAACAACGCGCTTCCTCACTGACTGTTCTATAGCTCTTTGATGACATTTATCTCTAAATTAATTATGCTCTTTTAATTAATTTATCTCAAATTAATTAATTAAAGAAAATGTTATATCAACACGTGTCATATTGAGTATGTGGTATCGATAAAACATGCATTAGCTCTAAATATTGTAATAAAAAACATTTACAAGTTAAAAATTTTGAAGATAAAGTTGGAAGAATTTCCATGATTAAAAATATTGTTTAACACACATGCGCGCATATAGTATATATATATATATATAATATATATTATATATAACTATATATATATATATATATACATATATAATACCGTATCCAAAGCCCCGTGGCTAGTCCGCGGCTCCTTGGGACTTGAAAGACATAGCGATAACTGAAACATCTAAGTAGCTATGGGAAGGGGAATCAAACCGAGACCCGTTAGTAGCGGCGAGCGATAAGCGGATTGGCAAATACTAAGCAGCGGAGGTTTTCGTTTCGATCTTGGTCTCCCATATTTCCTAGCCTTGCCCTTCTCGTGCGTGATTCATTTCATTTCAATTGATGATGAAAACCAGGCATGCCGACTTTGCCCTTTGATTTAGGCTATAAAGGGTGCCGTAAGGACCGGAGGGCCCTCGAGCGTTAAGGAAGAAGGAACTTTAGTTGCTCTCATCAAGGAAGAGGTGCGTAAGCAGGCTCCATCTAGCCCCCCCCACCCAAATTAAGTAAATTTGGATAAACTTGAGTTGGCTCGACCATAAGGGAGAGTAGGCAGAATGGATATGAATAGTTGGAAATTGCCAAAGAAGGTGATAGCCTGTGAGAGTCCCATTTGGGTTCGATTTCCTGTAAGTAAAACGCAGGTGTTTGGAATTAGGAAAATCGCTTCGTAGCGAGCAAGGGGGACCACCCTCTAAAGCCCAAAGTATTCCTCAATGACCGATAGCGTACAAGTATCCGCTGATGTTTCCCCAACCTGCAAGCAAATGGAATTCCTTCTTTATGTCGGCGGGTGGATCAATGGCGAGGATGGACCTGGAACTGGAACAGCCTACCAATATGCATAAACCCGGAACACGCTATTCCCTATATATCCCACCCAAACCCGTGCAAGCAAAAAGTCGTTTAATGTTTATCTTGGATTAATACCTATTGAAATTTGCCAACTATTTAATTTATATCACTGGGCTAATCATAATTTAATTGTCAAAATTTATATTATCATATATTGCTATTCTTAAATATATGTTGACTCCTTCCCTTTTAATTTAATATATATAGAGAGAAATGGAGTAGTATGAAATATATTATGGAATAAGTGTTTTAATGCTTATCTTGAATTTTAATTTATAAAGTTACACTTATCATAATTAAACTGTCAAATTTATATTATCATATATTGCTATTCTTAAATATATGTTGACTCCTTACTTTTAATTTAATATATATATATATATATATAGTATATATATATATATAAATATTTGTCTTAAATTGCATACCTACCGACATTGCTAATCTACTTAATTTATATTGCTTTACTAATCATCATTGTTCAAATTTATATTATTACATATGGTTATTCTTAAATATATGTTGACTCCTTCCTTTTTACAAATAAAAATCCATAGCATCTAATATCGCCAAGTGATGTATAAGAGATAAGCTTTTAATTTTATAAGACTCGTTCACATCGCCAAGTGATGTATAAGAGATAAGCTTTTAATTTTATAAGACTCGTTCACCTATTAACCTATTTTATTATATCCAAAAAAACAAACCTTTTAACCAAAACCATCCTAATTAATTAGGTACATATTTATTAACAAATTTTAAATTATAACTGACCACTTAAAAAAATACAATTCCACCGGGGAAAATACAATTTCTACCATTTAAAAGTTTATAAGTATTTTGGATATGCAGATACCATCAATATTACACATTAAACAATGATTTATAAAGAGAGCGTGAACCTCTAGCTAGTGAAACAAACACTACAAAAACTCGCGGAAGACCGGGAACCCGCGGAAACAAAAGGACAGAATCTTCTTGAATTGAATTCAAGGAACTCGAACAAACTGGTTTTCTCATTTCTGTGTGGCTACAACTTCTCGTCCTTACCAGAACCCATTTTCTTGATTGCACAGAGCAAAAGATTTTAGTGGTGTGCACTGTGAACATACAAGTAAGCAAATAGAGAAAAACCAGTGCATGAATGGAGTCCATGGAGCAACAGAAAAGGTCAGGCAGGCTCATATTGGTGGCCGTAGACGAAAGCAAGGAAAGCATCAACTCTCTCCAGTGGGCTCTTGACAACCTGTTTACATCGCAGGATAGAATCATTCTCATTCATGCTCAACGTGATGCAGTTTCCTCTTTCGCACCAGGAAGCCCAAGTCAGTCTTTTCAAGCATTTTTACTCCGGCTGTAATGGAGATTTGGAAATTGCCATTCACCATAAAATGATGCTAAGGGTTTTATGTTTATTGATTGGAAGGATTTTAATATTGTGGCCACAGAAAGCAGATAGTGTGTTCTGTTGATTCATCCCAGAGCTTGTGATGGCAAATTTTCGTCTCGAAGTGTTTTACTCTGTTTTGGGTTTGTTGTAGAGGCCGACTTCTGATTGCAATTTGGCATGACCAGGTGTTCTGGTGCCAGCAGAGGTGCTCAAGCTGTTGGAAAACGATATCAAGAAGTGTACAGAGACGATTTTTGCGAAGGCAATGGATTTGTGTAAATCCAAAAATGTGAGTATACTTTTATTGTAAATTGGAAATAGAGAAGTTAGTGTGAACTAGATTGGAGGGTTGATTCAAAACTAGTATAGATTATTTGATGTTCAGTTGAATGGTAATACTGGAAGCCTTTTTTCCTTTAATCTTTAGATGACGGTATTGAATCCCATTTAGCCATGCTTTCATTACAAATGGCTTACAAATTGCATTGAAAGAGCAAAAGTTTGTTTATAGCAAAGATATTTAGATATTAGGTTAGAAAGAAATTTTATTGAATTGTAAATTTCAGAATATTTTGGAATTTGATGGTCGAAGTCAATTGTTTGATTTTAATTTTGCTGACAATTTTTAAAAATATTTTTGAAATCTAAAAATAACTCATAAACCCCGAAATCTACCCTCAAAATAAAAATAACTAATCAAAACTCATTTATGTTTATTGTATAATTGTGTATTGAATCTAGATAGTAGATTGGGCCTGTATAACATAGACATTCACAAAAACCTATCTAAATCTGGGTTCTAGGGTACCAAGCTGCAGGATGTATCTCTTAAACTCATACAAATAACTGAGGTTCAATTATTGGAATTTAAGACCTGCAAGTTTGAACTTTGCAGATTTGGAGTACACATTAGACTCACTAATAGATAGATTTAGGCTCGTACGTTTCTTAATTGAGTGTTAAAGTCCTTCAATCCATGAGAAAAAAAAAATAATGTTCAGTTAAAATCCAGTGCCGACTTCCTTAGTCACAGTCAGAATGTAATTGGCAAATGAGCATTCCGTGTACTTTTGAACCTTAATCCTTTTTAACTCA
Organism: Pinus taeda; assembly: GCA_000404065.3. Taxonomy (NCBI): domain Eukaryota; kingdom Viridiplantae; phylum Streptophyta; class Pinopsida; order Pinales; family Pinaceae; genus Pinus; species Pinus taeda. Next base: position 143,497 of record APFE031717652.1, on the reverse strand, counting down.
AAACCAATACCATCTTAGAGCAAGACACTAGTGCAGATTCGATTTATGGTTAAGTGCCTCTATGATTATTTCAAAACTTAATGAGACATTTAACATCAAATTTTGTTCTATCAATTAAGGCTTTGGCTCATTTTAGATAGGATTGCAAACTCAAAGGAAGGTCCTTCTACATATCAGTTCTATTGGGCTAGGTCCAAAGGTGGAAGTTTCACACCATAAAGCGGTTGCCAATTTATATAGGGGCCATTTAAGTTGGAAACTCAGTGTACATGTCCAACCAGGCTTGTGGGCAGTTGTATTGAGATTAAGAATATAGTGGCAGTTCCATTGATTCGATCTCAGATCTCCTAATTGACCTGCCCTGGGTCTGGGTTACAGAAAACAGGTAACAAAAAGAAAAAATAACAAAATTTAATTGAAAGGCCAATTGCCATTACTAGATCGGTCATGATATTCATCCTATCATGTAAGTTCTGAGATATTAGTACACTGTTGATTTGAAAATGCCCTAGGTTACAGAAAACAGGTAACAAAAAGAAAACTAACAAAATTTAATTGAAAGGCCAATTGCCAGTACTAGATCGGTCATGATATTCATCCTATCATGTAAGTTCTGGGATATTAGTACACTGTTGATTTGAAAATATCACAATATCAATTCCAAGATCAAAACATATTCTTGCACTGATCACACCAATTGCAATCTGCAGCTTTTCCGTCTTCTTTATATCTGTAGTTTTAATATGGAAAACCTTACAGATTTTTTTCCTTCCAATGTCCCAGGTGACTCCGGAGATAAAGGCTCACACTGGAGATGCCAGGGAGGTCATATGCGATGCTGCAAAAAAGTACAATCCTGACATGTTGGTGATAGGTAGTCATGGATACGGAGCTTTTAAGAGGTATTGTTGAACGAAATTCCCCCTTATTTGCAGCTCTGAGAAGTGCGTTTTCAAAACAAGCATTGTTACTGATATGCTTGATTTGAAATGATTCATGTCGTTGTTTCAGAAAACTAGCACTTCCCTTCGTTTTGTAATACAACACTTATTTTAAGCAGGGAATATTGGATTCTGCAGGGTGGTTCTCGGCAGTGTGAGCGAATATTGTGTCCACCACGTACAGTGCCCTGTTGTTGTAGTGAAGCCCCAACGTAACAAGGCTCATTGATTTTCATTAGCCTCCTGTCATCAATGTGCTCTGAATCATTTAATGCTGGCTGGCCTTTATGCGCATATTACATCTACAGCGAAAAGTGGCTACCACATGAAAACAGAGATACCATATATACTGCTTTTGGTAGAAATAATATTTCAAAACATGGAGCAAGGGATTTAAATACTCACTCGTAATATTTGCTGGTAATTTGCATTGTCTTTTTGGAACATTGAAAATATGCTCTGCTTTATGCATGGTTGTATGAAATGATTAAAATATGACATGATCGTTTAGAAAATTGGAATACACTTCATGGAACATATATTGCCATTGTATAGTGTGATATGATATTTCATTCGAGTCATGCTTTATTTGCATCTTATTGTATCGGATCATATTTACTTCTCATCTCTCTCTGATCTTTTTATGATAACCTGAACTCTGTTGTGCACAATAATTTACTTGGTAATTGTAAATGCAAAATGTCCTGAAAAGAGAATCTTAGGGGCCGTTATGGATTGCAAACTGTAGACATGTACATGATTTTGGATTCCTGAGCACACATGCTCAGGACAGAACATAAGAAAAGACCGTTGCAGAGCCAAAATATATTACATTCAATTTACGCATTTTCATTTAGATTTTGGGTTTTGTTTTTATGGTAGAAAAGCATGGTAATTTGGGTAAATTTGATTTGGTTATAATGTCAATTTGATGTAGTTATTAACGGATTTATCATTGGTGGTTAACCGTTTGTGACTTGTAGCTTATGTTGGATCAGCTTTGGGAACGTCCAGCATAGGGGGGTGAGTTTTCAGGACAGCTCGAGTACATCACCAAATTTTCGGGTACAATAGGTTGGGATGACAATTATATATATATTATATATTATATTATATTTACAGCGTGCATATACTTTTATTTATATATATATATATATTATAGCGTGCATATACTATAAACATGAATAATGAATAGAACACATTGAAATAAACATTAATTAATTAAGAGATCTGAAATTCATCTTAGTAATTATGAAACATGGTAAATTTTGGATTGTCTAATAACTTGGTAGATTAAAGATTATATATTCAAAGGAAAAGCATGGATAATAGTCCAAAACAATACATAATGTGAGTGCCAAATGGTGTCCAAAAAATTGTGAGTGACAAATGGTGTCCAAAAAATGCTTGATACTGACTTCCTTTTCTATCTTCATCATCACTCATCATTAATGCCCTGCAACTACAACTCATTGCCATATAATGGTACATTTACTAATTCTGCATGGAGTGATGGATCATCCACCTCATCATCAATATGGGAAGGATCCTCAGGAGCTACATCCCATTACGCTGCTAGCCCTTGTAAACACCTTGGTGCTTTTCTTGTAAGAAGGTGAAGAGTTCTATGCACATAAACTAGTTTTTCTGCTCTCTTGAGGATAAAACTATATGTGGACCAGTTCCTTTCTACAGCTGGAGAACTAGCAACTTGAGATAGTGAACACATAGCTAGAGTGCGTATTTCTGAAGCTTTGTCCTCATACATCCTCCACCACCCACTGGGGCTTCTTTGTGCCATACCCATTTAATATTGCTTTGCAACATTAGAGAAATTAGGACTACTAAGCATCACAAAGTCAAGAAATTGTTATCGAATTATGGTTTCTTGCTTTTGTGTATACATCTTTTGTATGGCATCAATAAACCCTTGTTCCACTTTAGGACCATCTATTGGTGCACCTCCATCTTCCTTTTCAATATACCACTTTGGATTGAATGCATAAACGGCCATATGAAGAGGTGTGTTCAACCTGTTCCATCTCTTTTCTATAAACTTTTGGATTTCATTAGAAGATTCCAAAGAGAAGTGCTTTTAATGTATGATGGACCTAACATGTTTGATCATGTTGCCAATTGACTCATATATTTCCCCAAGATTAGGGGAATCTAAATTTGCATACCTTATTAGCTTAACTATTGGAGAGGTGAAAGAGACAATGTATTTCACATCAAGCCAACATTCATCATTCAAAAACATCTATCAAATCTTGTTTGCCTAATTTAGTTTTTATTCTCCCCATGTCAACCACTTAGAATTGATAACAGTGGCCTTTAAGTCTTATTGCACCTCTAGCATATGATCAAGAAGAATAAAATAGGTAGTATACCTTATCTCTATTGGTTTCAATTTTTTATTTTTTTTACATAAATCCTATAAATAGCTAGAGAGGCATGGTGGTTGCAAATGAACATTTGTGCCTCTCTTGCATCCAAAATAATGTGGGTGATCCAAGGAATTTTCTAAGGAATGTTCTTCCTTTCTGTGTTCCATCCTCCTCTCGGGGTTCTAGTGTCCTTCTCTCGAGGTTCTCGTGTCCTTTTGCTTTTCCTGTGCATGGCTTAAAACCATTTGTACCCATGGTTGTTCGATTCCTCTTCCACTTCCCGTCGGATTGCCTGCTACAGCTTCACTTGGAGTTCCCTGTTCGGCGTCATCATCAGGCTCACAGGGAGTGGCCACATGTCCTCCTGCAGTTGCGCCAATTCGCTGTGGAATGAGTCTTCTGCCACCTTGGCAATCAAAGCGGATGTCAAATCTTTACAAACTGTGGCTTAATCCCATGTCAATTCCGCTTTCCCATCGGGCGCGATCTCAGCCATGAGATCTGGGGCCTCCAGATCCGATGCCATACGCACATTTCGCGCGGTTGACTTGCTCGACCGTTAGCGTGTGATCAGCGGCGGTTTTCTCTCTCCTCCTCTTGCCACGCATCGATCGTTGAGTGGGATCGCTCCATTTTCACCAATTCCGCTTACCGTTTGAGGGTGCCCTCGATCAATACCGCCCGTTTTTAGAGCAGGTCCCGCCTTTAGCTCTTAGCCTTTATCCCACGGTTTTCTTAGCTCTCATGCGACCGAGCGCTCGGGGCTTCTCCAATTTGAGGTTTTTCGCCCAACAATGGCGCATCAAAAACTGCCTCTGTTTCCCAATCCAGACCTCCCAGGGGCTAACTTCGCTTCCCGTGCAGTCTCCATGGGCCTTGGTCAGCACGCATTGACCAAGGTCCTCGTCGTTCCACACTAGCTGTCATTTCCACTGGTTTAGAGGTGTTCTTGATCGCTGTTTTAAATCCTTTGAAGTTTGTCCCAACCTGGTACAGCCATGGCTCTATTTAAACACTCTGTATGGATCCAATTCGGATCAATCCTAGCCTTAGTGAGAATGTGTATGACAATACAAAAGAACTAAAGATTAGGCTTCAATTTCAGTTGAATTTCTACCCTATGGGGAAATTGAAGAGCCAATTTAGCGTTTGGAGCCTTAGCATAACTTGAACAACATGGTTCAAGCCAACTCTCAAACCCATTTCAAGGAGCTCATTCCAACTGAGTTTTGAGATGGTCGTGTGCATTTTTTCAAAAAACTATATATATATTTTGAGCTAATCCAAAGGCATGTGATGTTATTCCAAATTGGGGAGGTTTTGGGTTTAGCGGTTGAAACAATTGTACTTTTTTGAGAAGGAAGAATTTGTGTTAATTTGGTGGAATTCTTAGACAAGTGTGCATTTTGATCTTTTGAGCTAAGTTGGGGGGTTTTGATGTATTCCCAAATTGGGGGTGGGGAGCAAGGTTTGGGTTTATGGGTGGTAATAGTTGTACTTTTCCTTGAAGAGACATTTTGTGACAACTTGGTATAATTCTTATATGAGTATAATTGACTTGTGCCTTCCTTTGTGGCTTCCATTGCCTAGGTGTGATTGTACTGCTACAACATATACTAGAGGTGACTATTTTGGTCACTCTTTAGCTTTCCTTGGATGCAACACATACACTCAAATATGGAGGCATTCTCTTCATATATTTTGATTGAAGTTTGTATAAGAAAAAAATGACCAAATCTTCCATGCATTTTGCATCTCTTTAACAGTGAAATTCAAACAAATTTTTTGTATTGCATTCTAATTATATTTTGAATCCAGACAATTTTGTGCATACTTCTTGCATTTGGTGATATATCATGCAAAAATCACAATGTTCAATGTGATTGGGAGAATGAGTTCTTGAAAATTGTGTTTAAATCCTAATATTTTGTTTTTATCTATGTCAATCAAGCCATCTATTTACAAAACAAGGGAACCTGAAGAATAAGTAAATCAATCCATCGGGTAGGTGGTTGTAACAGTTTTGTTTCATTTTTATAATGTTTTTATTGATCATAATGGAAAGAGAGGAAATATTAGGATTATACGATGTTTTTCTATGGGTTGTTGTTTTGCATTGAAACAATGCTAACACTGCATTTGCCTGATTAAAGAAGCAACATATTGATGCTTTTCTTATTCATTTTTTCTTGAAAACCGTCTTTTGAAATGGGAAGATTGTTAATAACCTTTGGGTTTTGTAGTATACTAATAAACAATGTAAATAGCTTTGATTTCTCTCCATCAATTCTGATATTTTTGTGAATTTATTTTTCTAAAGTTTTTCAAGAAGTTGATTTTTTGGACTTTCTTGAGTTTCTTAATTCCAAGCTTATACTTGCTAATATTTTCCTCGATATTTCTAATGAGTTTATTTCTAAACCTTTGATGATATATTTCATGAAAGGAAACATATCTACAACATTAGTTTTACTTCCCAAGGTCATCGAGCTCATAGTTTGCCCATAGTGTATTGTGTTGCTACAACCTTATATTTTTTGTTGTTGTATATACCTAAAAGAAGACAATGGTCTATCTGTTCTTTGGATACATAAGCTATAGTTATGATTTGTGGTTTTGAAAATCAAGATATTTTACATGACTATGGGGCTTGAGTCTCAAATACCATACCCAAGCATCATTCCTTGTTATATTTAATTGAAGACAAGAACTTTTTGTTATCCTCATGCAATTTTTGTCAGTCCAAACTTACATTTATGAAGTGTGAGGGTTGAGTATTGTAAATTTAGTCGTTGTAAATTGTCTTTGGCACTATCCCAAAGTCACATTTGTGAAGGGAGGGCTGAGTATTGTAAATGTTCGTGAAATTTTTTGACTTTGTCACTTGTCCAAACTTTCATAGCCATGAAGAGAGGGTTGAGTATTCTACATGTTGGTGAAATTTTGTCTTTGCTACTTGGTCCAAACTTACATTTACAAAGGGAGTGTTGAGTATTGTACATGTTATGATAGTGAATTTTTCATCTTTGCCACTAGTCCAAATTGACACTTATGAAGGGATGGTTGTACATCGTACATGTGTTATCATAGTGATTGGGGTTGTCATTTGTTGTTCTCAAAAGTATGGGATCTAACATGAAGATATTTAACAACCGGTTACATAACTCCCTTCTATAAAAAAGAAAAATATTTTAATATGTGACATGGTCAAGGATTAGGATAAAAAAAAAAAAATCTTAATTTCGCTATGTAGAGTGTCAAATGATTACAACACACAAAAAGACATAGGATTCATTCTATCTTGGATAACCACCCTACCTTGTTGATCCAGGAAAAGTACTTTTAAACTCCATTAAAATATATTTCCATTAAATTCAAAGGGTAGAGTACCTTAAACACACTATTAACATCTTCAAAGAGTTCAATCAAGATGTTGACCAGATGTCAAAGTAGGCTTTCTCCGGTGATCTAGGTTCATTAACATTTAGAATTTGCAGGGATTCGAGGGATGGGGTGGAAAGCATGATTCCACCAAAGAGAGTATATACATAGAAGACTGGGCAAGTGAAAAATTTTGCGTTGTTAGACTGCTTGTGATGATAAGGTAGTAGCCTAATGAGGTGGATTTTGGCCCTTTTCGAGGCAAAATTTTCAATCTGTTTTGCACAAAATCGGGCCTAAAATTGGGAAAATTGTAGTTTTAAGTTGTTGAGCAGTTTGTATAAATTGAGTGCTCCAGGGATTTTCTATTGAAGAATGTAACTAGTGTCGGTATTCATAATTGTTTTTGATGAAAATAAAGAGAAAATAATTTTATTGTAAAAGAAAAATTATTTTGAATTTCATGCTCTTTTATTTATTTTTTAGGTCAAAGCCTCCATTGAAGGCTTCTAGGTTTTTGTCATGAGTCAAAAGAATCATTTGTCACCTCCACACCAACAGCCTTTTCCTCATGAAGTTATCCTAAATTAGGGCTATTCAACCCAACCAAAAGGTTATATATAAAGGAAACTCGACTCATTTGAAGCACACACTCAACAAGTTCGGTCTACAAGAAAAAGAGGCAAAAAAGAAAATTGAAGTTATAGGAGAAGGAAGGAAGAAGATGGGAAGACCAAAATCGAGTTCTTGGGAATCTATCTCTCACATGTGTGAAGTTTTTGGGCTGAAGCTGGGGCCGAAATTTCTGAACTTACTATAGGTCTGAAGTTCTAAAGCCGGGGGCCAAAATTTTGGATTGAAGTTGCATCTGAGAAATGGACACTTGGAGGCTTTGGTAGGGGTCATCTACAGGAAGGAAGGGTTGTATTGTTGATTGGAGTAGGTCTTAATCACAAAGTTAGCCCTGGATGAGTGCCTACATCTTGTGTATCTTGTTCTCGTGGTCTTCATATACATTTTATTTGGTATTACTTGATGAAATATAGACTAATAAATAATTAAAATAAGCCAACATAAATCACAACTAATTATCAAGAGTGAGGAATCAAACCATAATAGTTGATTTCTCAACATGGTATCAGAGCTAAGGTGAAAAAAGGACTAGTTGAAGATCACTTTGTTGGCCATCATTTGAAGAAAGGAAGAGCAATATTGGAAGGAAAGGTTACTCCCTCCATGGAAAGTTATTTGAATATGGGACTCAATATAATGAAAATTGTAGGAAACTGGATTGGAAGGATCATCTAAAATCTATCTGGGAGATTCAAGAGTGAAGGATTCTTGGCTACACTTATCGGTTCACTTAATGATGAAAATGCATGGATCATTGATAGTGGAGCCTCAAGACATATGACACAGGAAAGTGGACAAATTCATACCCTATCAAGAGAATCATCATCACATGTAGTGCAGCTAGGAGACAACAACAACTATGCAGTCAAGGGCCTTGGATCCACATCATTGAAGTTGGAAAGTGGAGCAAAGATACACCTCAACAACATCCTTTGTGTCCTAGGTTTGAAGAAGAATTTACTTTCCATTCCTTGTTTAGAAGATAAAGGAGATAGGGTTGATTCTGTAGATCGTAAAGTTTTGGTTCTGGGTAAGGATTCAAGTATTGAAAAGGCAAAGGTTATTGGAGTTCATGAAGGAAGACTATATAGAGTTATAACACCATCTCCTCAAGCCCTAGATCACATGGAGATCAATCCTATTGAACTTTGGCAAGAAAATATGGGCATATTCATTACAAGATAATACCCTCTCTTAGTTAAATGGTAAAGGGCATCCCCAACATCAAGGAAGATCTTGAAGTAGTATGCAAGGGATGTGCTTTGGGAAAGAATACTAGGAAACCTTTAACAAGCAGTACCACAAGTTCTAAGGAGATATTAGACCTCATTAATTCTAATGTTTGTGGGTCCATGTCTAATAAATCTCTTGGAGGCCATCTTTACTATGTGACCTTCATTTATGATCACTCCAGAAAGATATGGCTCTATCTTCTTAAGACAAAGGATGAAGTATTTGAAAATTTAAAGGAATTTAGATCTGAAGTTGAAACTTTAACCAAAAGAAAGATACAAACTTTCAGATCCAAAAATGGAGGTGAATACACTTCAAAAGAACTTATTGCATGTCGTAAAGAAGCATGTATTAAGAGGGAGCTCATTGTTCCTTATAACCCGAACAAAATGGAGTACTAGAAATGAAGAATAGAACCATTGAAGAATGCATAAGGACTATGATATTTGATCAAATATATACCAAAACTTATATGGGGATAAGCATCCATGACATCGACATACATAAAAAATAGAATTACTCATAGAATCCTTGATAATATGACACCAGAAGAAGCATCCACAGGGAATAAGTCATGTGTAGACCATCTTTGAATCTTTGGGTGTTCCACATACATTAATGTTTTGAAAGAAAAGAAAAATAAGTTAGACTCTACAAGTATAGAAGGTATATTTGTTGGTTATATCCTTTCATTAAAGGCTTATAGAATCTACGTCAAAGAAGGAAGAGAAATCCAAGTTAGCAAGGATATATTTGATGAAAACCATGGCTACACAGATCCAAGGATATACCAATTGAATCTGATGAAGAAGATGTACCTCTATTTGAAGAAGAAGAGCAACATGATAAGACTCCTACAAACCAAGAAGAAGAAGAAGGACCAAGTGATCCTATTCAACCTATAATCATTCTCGAAACAAAGAGGAGGCCAAATTGATTAAAAGCTACACTTGAAAAATGTCGAAGGACATGGAGTAACTAAAGGATCTTTCAGAGAAAGAAAAATACCAAAAAGATACTCAGTATATGCAACATACATGAAAAATTTAATCAAAATAAAACCAACTACCTTTGAAGAAGCCACTCATCAAGAAGAATGGAAGAAAACAATGCAATAGGAATATCAATCCATCAAGAAAAATGGAGTTTGGAAAATCGTTCCTAGACCTAGTAACAAATCATTCGTCACTTCCAAATGGATTTACAAAATCAAAAATGTCATTGATGGAAGCATATACAAATACAAAGAAATATTTGTTGCAAGGGGTTTCTCTCAAAAGGAAGGAATAAATTATGAAGAAACCTTTTCTCCCACTGCCAGGTACACTACTATTAGATCCTTCATTTCACTAGCCGCTACTATGGGATGGAACATCTATCAAATGGATGTCAAAACAACATTTCTAAATGGAACCATTGATGAAGAAGTATTATATTGAACAACCAAAATGATTTGAGATAAATAGAAGGGATACTCACGTTTGTAGACTCAAGAAAGCTTCTATATGGCTTGAAGCAATCTCTCAGGGCTTGGTATGCAAGGATGAATGCATATAGCTTAAGGATTGGGTTTGTCAAAATTTATGCCAATGAAAACCTCTACATGAGGATAGTGAAGAATGAACAAATCCTTATACTATTATATGTATATTATTTATTTATTACACGTGTGGAGCATGTAATTCTATAATGCAAGAAAATGTTGGTAGCAAAATTTGAAATGAAATATCTGGGACTCATGCACTATTACTTGGGCTTGTGAGTTTGTCAAAAAACCCGTGAGATATATATTGGTCAAGGTTAGTACATAATCAAGATGTTACAAATTTACTTTATGATGGATTCCAAGCCTATTTACAAATTTATTTTATGATGGATTCCAAGCCTATATACTCTCATGATTACAAATCTCAAGAAGTTGAGAAGCTCCAACACTAGTCTCGTCGATCCTACAAGCTAATGTAAGTTGGTCGGATTGTTGATGTACTTGGTAAATACAAGACTTGACATATGCTTTGTTGTAAACGTTCTTTGTCAATTTCAGTTGGAGCCTTGTCATGACCATTGGATAGCTTCCAAACATATATTGAGATACCTACATGGAACAATTTTTCATTGCCTGAAGTATGACGGAAGGGAAGTTAAGTTAACTAGTTTTACAAATTTTGATTGGGGTGGTGGTGAGACTTATGGAAGAATCATTACTGGTGGATGTTTCAATTTGGGATCTGCAATGATTTCATTAATGAGTAGAAAACAAGATTGTATTGCGTTAAGTAGTGCTAAAGCTGAATATGTTGATGCATGTGAAGTAGGAAAATAAGCAATTTGGTTAAGAAAACTCTTGTCAGAGTTGTTTGGAAAGCCTCTAGATCCTATAATGATAAATTGTGATAATCAAGGTAGCATCAAGATGTCCAATGACCAGATGTTTCATGAAAGGATGGAGCATATCAATAACAAGTACCATTACATTAGAAGTTTGGTACAAGATGGGGTCATGAAGCTACAATATATTTTGGCAGATGAATAGGTTGCTGACGTGTTGACGAAATATCTTCCAAATAAGAAGTTTGAATATTTCAAAAGCATGCTTGGATTGGTCGATGTTTAGAGATTTAGTAGATAAGGAGAGATGAAACATCAAATGGCAACAAGATGCTTGGGAGGACATCTGGCCGACCTCTGTGTTGATGTCTAGATCCAAAAGCAGGGAGGGTGGTGTTGGTCATGGAGCTCCGACCTTGGATACACACCTAGATCCATGGGTTGGTGTTAGAGATTCAAAGCCTGATGGTACATAAAGTGGCTAAATCTTGAGTACACCCGAGTCGCACTTGATTACACGTGTGCTAGAATTATTCATAGTTCATATCATTATGAGATCTTCCATGTACCTATATTTGTATGTAATAATGAATACCTCCCTAGTTAAGAGGGAGTGCTGAAAAATGTAACTAGTGTTGGTCTTCATAATTATAATTGATGAAAAGAAAGAGAAAATAAATTTGTTGTAAAATATTTTTTTTTTTAAGCATGGATTTCATGCTCTTTTATTTATTTACAAGATCAAAGCCTCCATTGAAGGACTCTAGGTTTTTTCATGAGTCAATAAAGTCATTTTCATCTATATTAGACCCTTCTTGGGATTTTGTATCATGTAAAAAGAATCATTTTTTAGTAAAAATAGTCATTTGTCACCTCCACACCAAGTCGGCCCTATCCTCATGAAGTCGGCCTGGATTAGCGCTATTCAACCCAACATAAAGGCTATAAATAGAGGCAACTTGACTCATTTGAGGTAGACATTCAACAAGTTTGATCTACAAGAGAAAGAAGAAAAAAAGAAGAGTGAAGTTGAGCAAAAGGATGGAAGAAGGCAGTAAGAGCAAAATAGAGTTCTTGGGCATCTATCTCTCATATGTATGTAGTTATTTGCTGAAGCTGGGGTCAACATTTATAAACTTACTACAGGTCTGAAATTTTAAAGCTAGGGACCAAAATTCTAGATTGAAGATACATTTGAGAAGTTGAAACTTGGAGACTTTCGCAGTGGTCATCTACAAAAAGGAAGAGTTGACTTGGTGATTGGAGGGGATCTTTGCCTAGTTCTAATAGCTCTTGGATTGTCTCATCTTTATTTGAATCTAATAGTGGAAGAGTTGGACTGGGTTTTCCCCTTTGAGGGGTTTTTCCCCAGCTAAGTGTATAAATCTTTTGTCTCTTATTCTCGTGGTATTCATATACATTTTATTTGGTAATTTATTGATGAAAGATAAACTAATAAAGAAGTAAAAGAAGCCAACATAAATCACAATTAGTTATCAAGAAAGAGGAATCAAACCCTAAGCATTGATTTTTCAACATTTTCTAGGTTGTTGAATCTATTTTGCATTCAAAGATACCATTTAAATGACAAAATGTTATGATCTCACCAAGAATCACATCACCTGATTCCAATGAAAAGGCCAAAAATCACCTTATTAGACTACACCCATAGAGTTGTTGTCGGTGATGATTGTATTTTTGATGTAATTTCTTGTTGTGTTATTGAAGAACCACCATCCTCTTATATTATTGGTGTTACTTCTTTTGTTGTGGACTGAGCCCTTAAACTTTTGAATATGAAAAATGTGATCTTTTTATTATTGTAATGGAAAGTTAATGATTTTTCTCTTTGGAAAAAGGAATTATTTCCATTATTTTATTGGAAATGCCAAAAGAGTGATTACATAGTAGTATCCAATCTTAACAAAGCAAAAAGTAGTATTTCACGTCAAAACCCAATACTATTCTTCCATTTTTGAGTAGTGACTTGTTATGTTTTTTATTTAAGAATAGTTGATAAATACACTTGGAATTTGTGAATTTAGTTCATACTCGATTTATGAAATACTTAATAAATTCAGGTTTCAGTGGAACCATCCGAACCATTGTGTCATTATAAATTTCTCCAATATGTAATAAAATATATTCAAGTCAAAACATATACATCTATTCTTTATAATATTTAAACATTGAAAGTAAAGTCTGACTTCTTGAATGAAATTTGGAATCCCTAAATACACGGAACAATTACTGAAGCATTTGTGCAATTATGGGCTAACCCTCTAGTGCATAGATTAATAAGCCCTACATCATTTTAGAAAGTGGGTAAATATTTATCAAAAAACTTACCAATCCATAAATCCTCTCAGCTCAAGCAAATTATACAACCTTAAACAATTCATGATGTTCTTAATGAATGCAAGTTATTTTGCAAACCAAAATGCCTAAATATTACATGGACTATCTTGCAAACTCATATTTATTCATATTATCTTATTGGTGTTATAAGTGATCTTATTATATTAGCTTCAAATGTTGTAAATGCTACTTTTGTCACACTCTCAACCAAATAAAATACCTTTCCATGACATTTTCTTAAGAAACAAGTCACTTTAATTACCCGAGTCCAATTTCTAGTATACCTAAAGAAAAGTATTTGTCTGAGACTTTTTTGGAACTAGTAGCTCGTTGACCAATGCCCCATGCATCTTTCTTCATTAATGCATTTCCCTTCTAAATTTAATAGGAATTAATATATCTTTTATGGTTAATTGCAATATCGTATCATATTAATGTTGTAATTGCACCAATAGGTGTTTATTTGCAAGGTTGAGAAGGGCAGACATTGTTCACCCCAACCAATTGCAAAGCATAATTTTTTGTTCCTCCCTCAAATTAGAATGTGACACGTGGCACAATTAAATCGTGACATGTGGCTAATCAATTCCAAATCCCATGCACATGCCTTCCGATCTCTATCCTCATCTCCTTCCAAATCCCACACACCTTGCATTACGTTTAATTTTCCACATATTTCGCTTGATCATTTCCTTCCACATTTCTCACTCCTTCTATCAACTTCCCTTTGCACCTCTTGGTGCAATTGCTAGTTACACCTATAGGAATTTCTCTGTGGGGTTGGGCTTTGTAGGGACTGTTCATCGCAACTAATGACAAACCTTCATTTTTGTCCTCCTCAATCCAATCCAAATTTGACATGTGGAAAAAAGATGGACGGAGGTCACTTCATTGATTTTATGTAAATCGACATCCAAAGTAGATTTATTGTGGTCCCCATCGATAGTTATCGTACTCAAAATCCTCTCCATTCATCTTCACAAAGCCCACTTCTAGTCTTCCCATGACAACCATTTTTCTCAAAAACCACGCAAATTTCTTGTCAAGATAATGGGATTTTTCATGTCAAGATAAAGGGCTTTGTAATTTGCATATGCAAAGCCCTTGGTACCCTCTGATTTTCCTAATCTAGATAATCTTCATCCCTACATTAGGCGGAATGTGATTTTGGTGGTGATGGTTGTATACAAGTTGCCGCAAGGAGAGCAATTTCTTGTCGTTGTGCCAAAGATGATAGAAAAGGACCTAGCAACCGAGCATGATTTGTCTATTAATCAAAATGCATTCAATTATTCTGAGGACTATGTGATGCTAAGGAGGATGTTATGGTGGATATGATCATGGTGGAGGATGTTATTTAATCCTTGTGTGAATTCAATTGCACTCATGAGCATGCAATGTTAAGATGGATGCTAAGGAGAGCATTCAATTGCGCTAAGGAGGTTACCTTATTCAAAACCTTGAAATCATGCTGAAATAAGGTATGATCATGGTGGAGGATGTTATTCAATTCCTGCGTGAATTCAATAATAAGATTACCTCCTCATCTATGGAGGATCTATGATCATATCCTTTGAATAAGGTAACCTCCTTAGTGCAATTTAATTAACACAGGGATGTTATGGTGGATATGATCATAGATGTGTTGTTGGTACTTTCGAGTACGAATCTAGATATACAGAGGAAGACAATGGATATATCCTTGGAATTGATGACTCCCAGGAATATGATGAGGTTTTGATGATGTTGATCTTTGTGAAAGCAACCACAACCTTTTCTAGAGAATGTAGACATAGATATAGGTTGCATTAGTATACTAGCTCTAGTATCTGCTAATATGGAGGACTGATTAGATATTTTCTAATTGGTATTGTTCAATGTAACGTTTCCTTGAACACCATAGAGTTTAAAAGAGAAAATGGATATGGCATTGACATTTAAAAAAGTTTCCACAAAACATTCCAAACAATATTAATGCATAAAATCAAATCTTTTGTGGGCAACAATAGAGGTAGAAAATTATACTAACCTATAAGTATTATTAAATAAACTCTTTGTGGAGATTTGTTGTGTCTATATACAATTAGAAAAGTATCCCAAAACACCAACTAAGATAAGAGGCTTCAAAGGTTTTGTAAACCAAACTTTACAAAAATAAACACACATATAAGTCTATTAAAAAAACACCTAGGAAATGATAAAAGCAAATAGGAGAACATGAAACCTCCTTCAAATACATTCACCTGGGTAGAATGTAGCATGTCAAGGATGAGATATTAGATTTTGAGTAAGGATAAAATGTAGATGCATCTTTTTCAATCCCTTTAGCTTCTCTTACCTGATGCCTTGAACCAGTTATAACATCTCTAATAATGTTTCTTATCCCTATTCTCTATTGAACCCTTGTGTCTCTATCATAATTAGTTCGTCGTGGGGAAGAAATGGGAGACGAGGGTGAAGGAGGCTTAAAGGAAGCGAGCCGAGAAGGTGAGGAAGGATGTTAACAACCATATGGAGTGGGAAACCCTAAGTATTTCATCTGCTTAAGTAATGGTGAAGTGGCCACCCAATGAAGAGATTCTTGCTAGTCCTATTGCTGGTGCCAATCAATCCAAAGGAGAACGCATCCCTTTATAGTTATTTCTACTTATACTAATAATTACATTCATGGTGATTCAATGAAGGTGATTCAGAGTGAGAAGGGCATCTAGAGAAAGTACTCTTATGGTCACCCACAAATCCTTCACCTTCCATATCCTCCTTGGTCTCTTCAAATCCTTCACTCTGTTCAACAACATGCTACAAATTAAGTTATTGTTTTCAAAATACATAAAAACGAAATGAAAATTTGCATACTAATATATATGGCATATTTATGGCGCAATATCCAATTTTCTACTTTACTACTCCTTTAAGTACTAAACTATAAAGTGCTTATAAATATAATTTTTAATTTATTATTTAATTATATTTAGTTTCTATAAACTAATAAAATTATATATATAATAATATTATATATATATGATATTATATATTGCTTAGATGCTCAGTTTGGGGTGTTAAAAATAATTATATTTTTTTCACTTGTTAAAACATGCTACAATCAAGTTTCTTTTTCAAATTACATAAATGAAATGAAAATTGCATATTATATCTATGATATTATGGAGCAATATCCATTTCCACTAACTACTCCTTAATACTTAAACTGTAAAAATCCTAATCAATATAATAATAATATAATATATATTATATTATAATATATATAAAGAGATGTATTAAAATTGCTTTTGTTGATTAAGTTTGTCTTTTTTATATGTAAGAAATAGGTTAACAACTCAAGATCCAAAGACACCTTATAAGTTTTCATGGGGAATGATTTTTTTTAGTAAAGACGTGGCTCAACCTACATTAATGATTATCAACATAGCTAATTTAACAACTAAATTATGATAAGTTTTCCTATATAAAAATATGTATATGTTTTAATTTTTTTTTTTTTTTTGTAAGCTTAGGTAGGACCCTCTCATTTTCGAGTTTTTACATGTTCGTTATTCACCCCATTTCCGGGGAGGGTAGCACAAGAATCGAACCCAAGATCTCTGATTCGGTGAGACTTCATTTCCATGGCCATTGCCACTTGAGCTATCCCATGCTAACATGTATATATTTTAAAATTACATAATTTAGATATAGCAATTTTTTTGAACTTTTAATGATTGTCTAATTTAAAATAATTATTAATACTATTTTTTTACATAAAATAATTAATAATTTAAAAAGATAAAATTAATTCATTCATATATTTTAAAAATCTATATTTAATAAAAACATAACTATAATTATAACGTTAAACAAAAGATGATCATACATCGACCACACTAAAGTCAACCGTTGTGTAAGAGTACTTCTAGAATGAAACTGATTAATCCAACTGTAAATCTAATCTAAATGCGGTGCGAAAAGTAAAGGAAACTAACTTAACTTGATATCTAGGAGATAGATACAAAATACCAAGTGCAAGACTTTAAACAAATTGGGGATTTAACATGCTTTTAATAATGAATTCCCAGCTGTTGAAAAAGTTCTAACAACTGATATTATGAGTTCCATGTGTGCTTTGTTTGGAGATTAAAACAATAAATGATTGACCAACAAAACTAGAAAATAATTATCAATTTTAGATGGCAAATTTATGAGTAAATAGTTACTCAAAAACTTGTTTTAATGCAAGAGAAAATAATAAAAGCAATAATAGATCCATAATTCCATTAGACAAGATAACTCATCTAATGAATAATCGTTAATATATCCAACAAAAATGCAAAATATAAAATGATTGGTACAAATATGTTATTGCATAAATGACTTTTTCATTTAACAAATATAGGTACTTGGAAATGCAAACAATAAAACCTGATTCCCTTGCTATGCCTTACAATGAATCTCCAACAATCTCCTCAAAATGGTCATATCTGCTAGTATAGAAAGAATTACAAAAGTGCAAACTCTGCGCATTAATAGAAGTTGGATTCTGAAATGAAAACCCTCAATATCCTCAGATCTGAGCTTTCCTCCCTCTCTACAGCTCAAAATTTCATTAAAAAAGTGCTTAGAGCTCTTAATTTGCACAGGAGAGGAACTCTTTTCTATTTCTCAACAATGATACTAATAATTTACAAAAATCTACCCAAATATGGAGAGTTGTTGGGAGTGGTTAAGATCCATCTATTTTGGAGCTACAAATCCCCCTTCCTCCTTGTTGGTCTCTTTCCATTGCTCAAAATCCTTTAGGCTTGATCTCTTTGCAACAACTCTCGTATAAAACCAATAAAAAATGAAATAAAAATAAATTAATTTACACACCAAAATAAAAAATTCCAAAATTGGGAAAACAAACTCTTTAATTAAATTAAATAAATTAATGGAAAATTGTACTCTCATTGATCACTTTTAATACTTCTATGGCTAAAGGGGGTTGTCATCAACCAATTTGCAACAATAGAAGTTTTGGTAGGTGAAATTGTTTCAACAAATTTTCCAAATTAGTTTTTTGTTATAATTTCATATCTCCATCTTCTGCTAGTTTTTTGACATATTAAATGTATATATTTGGTTGAGTTAATACTATTAGATTTTTTTTCTTGATTCTAACTTTCCAACAAGCCATCTTGAGCCTCATTTGGTCCAATAAAACTTAACATATGACTCTCCAATAAACAAGCCAAAATTTTAGGCAATTTTATTAAAAATCCTAATTTTAAACTATATTAATAAATTTAAAAACAAAATAATTATACAAATTGAAGTTATATCACATATTATAAATTTATTAATTACAATTTATTAAATTACAAAATTGATAAAACTAAAATAAATTAAAATTAAATTATTTAATAATAAAAAAAATGTAAGTGGATTTGGATACCGAGGAATTAGGAGGAAGTTACGGGGATGCGGGGAGTCTGGGAGATCTGGGATAAAGTGATAAGGAGGGTAAGAGGGAATGGAGGAGCCGGAAAAATAAGGAAGAAGGGACGGTGATCCAAAATGGAGGATGGAGTGATAAGGAGGTTGGGATATTGGAGTTGGATAAATCTGGTAAGAGAATTATAATTAGAGCTGGGAAATGGGAGGAGCTGGGAAAGGAGCGAGGTGAGGTTCACGTGGAGTTGGATATTTTTTCATAAACTACAACCACTTTAAATTATATTTTTAAGATTTTGTATTCGTGTAATGTTTATGATTTGAAATTAAAATGGTTTTCCAGATTTAGGATATGAAATTTTTAAAGAAAATTTATGTATACTATATATTTTAAAATATTTTTAAACATGGTTGAGTTTATTATATAGTTATGTTAATAAATATACGAATTCTTGAATTTCGTGGTTTTGTAATATAGTTAATAAAATATTAAAAATTAAAATCATTGGAACTTTGAATAAGTGTCATTTATAAACCATAAGTCCAAATTCAACAAGATTAGAGTTGTTAGATGCTAGCGAGAAACTAGACTCTAAGTCTAAACTCAACAAGATTAGAGTTGTTAGATGCTAGCGAGAAACTAGACTCAATGAAGTAATTTAAATGCAAATCTAAGAAAAATGAAAATCCCATAAAAATCTCACAAAATACACAAAACCAGTGAAATGGAAGGTGACTTAGCCAAAATTTACATAGAGAGTCCCCATTATTATAATAAAGATAATAAAAAAAAAAGGACAAAAATTTCCATTCTTCTCAGAAATTGTTAATGT
>APFE031717652.1:52510-117347 GCA_000404065.3 Pinus taeda | reverse complement strand
AAAATGAAGTAATAGAAAATTTATTAAATTGATATTTCAGAATGAACTTTCCAGATTTTTAATTTAATTATGAGTAATTATCAAGTGGATGGTAGAGATTTAATCTCCATGGAATATGTCAAAATATTCATAGTAGTATTTTTAAATAAGGGTTGAGTAGTATTTATCTCTAATTTCTTTTTTTGGTTGATAAGTGGGTGAATCCTGAAAATCGCTCTTACCTTGTCGCTGAGAGGCCACGACTCAGGGGCGTATAAGCCGTCAAGGTCACCCGGGGATTGCACCTAGCCTGAGGCGCACCAGCAAAAACCATGCTGGATTTTTGGTATCAACAAGACTAGAACCGGTGACCTTTGCTTACAGAGCGCCTTAACAACGCACCCCCTCACCGTCTATTTTATATCTCTTTGATGACACTTATCTGTAAATTAATTATGCTCTTTTAATTAATTTATCTCAAATTAATTAATTAAAGAGAATGTTATATCAACACATGTCATATTGAGTATGTGGTATCGATAAAAACATGCATTAGCCCTAAATATTGTAATAAAAATCATTTACAAATTAAAAATTTTCAAGATAAAGTTGGAAGAATCTCCATGATTAAAAATATTGTTTAACACACGCCCCCCCCCACACACACACACACACATATATATATATATGAATGATGGAATAAGTGTTTTAATGCTTATCTTGGATTAATACCTACCGACATTTGCCAACCATTTAATTTATATAGCTACACTAATCATAATTTAATTGTCAAATTTATACTATCATATATTGCTATTCTTAAATATATGTTGACCCCTTCCCTTTTAATTTAACGTATATATAGAGAGAAAAATGAAATAGTATGAAATATATTATGGAATAAGTGTTTTAATACTTATCTTGGATTTTAATTTATATAGTTACATTTATCATAATTTAATTGTCAAATTTATATTATTACAAATTGTTATTCTTAAATATAGGTTGCCTCCTTCCTTTTTAAAAATAAAAATCCATAGTATCTAATATCGCCCAGTGATGTATAAGAGATAAGCTTTTAATTTTATAAGATTCGTTCACAATCGCCAAGTGATGTATAAGAGATAAGCTTTTAATTTTATAAGACTCGTTCACAATCTCCAGCCATTAACCTATTTTATTATATCAAAAAAACAAACCTTTTAACCAAAACCATCCTAATTAATTAGGTACATATTTATTAACAAATTTTAAATTATAACTGACCACTAAAAAAATACAATTTCACCAGGGAAAATACAATTTCTACCATTTAAAAGTTTATAAGTATTTTGGATATGCAGATACCATCAATATTACACATTAAACAATGATTTATAAAGAGAGCGTGAACCTCTAGCTAGTAAAACAAACACTACAAAAACGCGCGGAAGACCAGGAACCCGCGGAAACAAAAGGACAGAATCTTCTTGAATTGAATTCAAGGAACTCGAACAAACTGGTTTTCTCATTTCTCTGTGGCTACAACTTCTCGTCCTTACCAGAACCCATTTTCTTGATTGCACAGAGCAATAGATTTTAGTGGTATGAACATACCAGTAAGCAAATAGAGAAAAACCAGTGCATGAATGGAGTCCATGGAGCAACAGAAAAGGTCAGGCAGGCTCATATTGGTGGCCGTAGACGAGAGCAAGGAAAGCATCAACTCTCTCCAGTGGGCTCTTGACAACCTGTTTACATTGCAGGATAGAATCATTCTCATTCATGCTCAACGTGATGTGGTTTCCTCTTTCGCACCAGGAAGCCCAAGTCAGTCTTTTCAAGCATTTTAACTCCGGCTGTAATGGAGATTTGGAAATTGCCATTCACCATAAAATGATGCTAAGGGTTTTATGTTTATTGATTGGAAGGATTTCAATATTGTGGCCACAGAAAGCAGATAGTGTGTTCTGTTGATTCATCCCAGAGCTTGTGATGGCAAATTTTCATCTCGAAGTGTTTTACTCTGTTTTGGGTTTGTTGTAGAGGCCGACTTCTGATTGCAATTTGGCATGACCAGGTGTTCTGGTGCCAGCAGAGGTGCTCAAGCTGTTGGAAAACGATATCAAGAAGTGTACAGAGACGATTTTTGCGAAGGCAATGGATTTGTGTAAATCCAAAAATGTAAGTATACTTTTATTGTACATTGGAAATAGAGAAGTTAGTGTGAACTAGATTGGAGGGTTGATTCAAAACTAGTATAGATTAGGTGATGTTCAGTTGAATGGTAATACTGGAAGCCTTTTTCCTTTAATCTTTAGATGACGGTATTGAATCCCTTTTAGCCATGCTCTCATTACAAATGGCTTACAAATTGCATTGAAAGAGCAAAAGTTTGTTTAGAGCAAAGATATTTTTTAGATGTTAGGTTAGAAAGAAATTTTATTGAATTGTAAATTTCGGAATATTTTGGAATTTGATGGTCGAAGTCAATTGTTTGATTTTGATTTTGCTGACAATTTTTAAAAATATTTTTGAAATCTAAAAATAACTCATAAACCACAAAATCTACCATCACAATAAAAATAACTAATCAAAACTCATTGCTCATTTATCTTTATTGTATAATTGTGTATTGAATCTAGATAGTAGATTGGGCCTGTATAACATAGACATTCACAAAAACCTATCTAAATCTGGGTTCTAGGGTACCATGCTGCAGGATGTATCTCTTATACTCATACAAATAACTGAGGTTCAATTATTGGAATTTAAGACCTGCAAGTTTGAACTTTACAGAATTGGAGTACACATTAGACTCACTAATAGATAGATTTAGGTTCGTGCGTTTCTTAATTGAGCGTTAAAGTCCTTCAATCCATGAGAAAAAAAAATAATGTTCAGTTAAAATCCAGTGCCGACTTTCCTTAGTCACAGTCAGAATGTAATTGGCAAATGAGCATGCCGTGTACTTTTGAACCTTAATCCTTTTTACCTCAAAACCAATACCATCTTAGAGCAAGACACTAGTGGAGATTGGATTTATGGTTAAGCGCCTCTATGATTATTTCAAAACTTAATGAGACATTTAACATCAAATTTGTTCTATCAATTAAGGTCTTGGCTCATTTTAGTTAGGATTGTAAACTTAAAGGAAGGTCCTTCTGCATATGAGTTCTATTGGGCTAGGTCCAAAGGTGGAAGTCTTACACCATAAAGCGGTTGCCAATTTATATAGGGGCCATTTAAGTTGGAAACTCAGTGTACATGTCCAACAAGGCTTGTGGGCAGTTGTATTGAGATTAAGAATATAGTGGCAGTTCCATTGATTCGATCTCAGATCTCCTAATTGACCTGCCCAGGGTTACAGAAAACAGGTAACAAAAAGAAAAAATAACAAAATTTAATTGAAAGGCCAATTGCCATTACTAGATCGGTCATGATATTCATCCTATCGTCTAAGATCTGAGATATTAGTACACTGTTGATTTGAAAATATCACAATATCAATTCCAAGATCAAAACATATTCTTGCACTGATCACACCAATTGCAATCTGCAGCTTTTCCGTCTTCTTTATATCTGTAGTTTTAATATCGAAAACCTTACAGATTTTTTTCCTTCCAATGTCCCAGGTGACTCCGGAGATAAAGGCTTACACTGGAGATGCCAGGGAGGTCATATGCGATGCTGCAAAAAAGTACAATCCTGACATGTTGGTGATAGGTAGTCATGGATACGGAGCTTTTAAGAGGTATTGTTGAACGAAATCCCCCCTTATTTGCAGCTCTAAGAAGTGCGTTTTCAAAACAAGCATTGTTACTGATATGCTTGATTTGAAATGATTCATGCCGTTGTTTCAGAAAACTAGCAATTCCCTTCCTTTTTGTAATACAACACTTATTTTAAGCAGGGAATATTGGATTCTGCAGGGTGGTTCTCGGCAGTGTGAGCGAATATTGTGTCCACCACGTACAGTGCCCTGTTGTTGTAGTGAAGCCCCAACATAACAAGGCTCATTGATTTTCATTAGCCTCCTGTCATCAATGTGCTCTGAATCATTTAATGCTGGCTGTCCTTTATGCGCATATTACATCTACAGCGAAAAGTGGCTACCACATGAAAACAGAGATACCATATATACTGCTTTTGGTAGAAATAATATTTCAAAACATGGAGCAAGGGATTTAAATACTCACTCGTAATATTTGCTGGTAATTTGCATTGTCTTTTTGGAACATTGAAAATATGCTCTGCTTTATGCATGGTTGTATGAAATGATTAAACTATGACATGATTGTCATTAGAAAATTGGAATACACTCCATGGAACATATATTGCCATTGTATAGTGTGATATGATATTTCATTCGAGTCATGCTTTATTTGCATCTTATTGTATCGGATCATATTTACTTCTCATCTCTCTCTGGTCTTTTTATGATAACCTGAACTCTGTTGTGCACAATAATTTACTTGGCAATTGTAAATGCAAAATGTCCTGAAAAGAGAATCTTAGGGGCCGTTATGGATTGCAAACTGTAGACATGTACATGATTTTGGATTCCTGGATTCCTGAGCACACATGCTCAGGACAGAACATAAGAAAAGACCCTTGCAGAGCCAAAATATATTAAATTCAATTTACGCGTTTTCATTTAGATTTTGGGTTTTGATTTTATCGTAGAAAAGCATGGTAATTTGGGTAAATTTGATTTGGTTATAATGTCAATTTGATAGTTATTAACGGATTTATCATTGGTGGTTAACCGTTGTGACTCGTAGTTTATCTTGGATCAGTTTTGGTGTTGGATCAGTTTTGGGGACGTCCAAGTTATCAAATCTTGTTCGCCTAATTCAGTTTTTATTCTCCCCATGTCAACCACTTAGAATTGATAATAGTGGCCTTTAAGTCTCGTTGCACCTCTAGCATATGATCAAGAATAATAAAATAGGTAGTATACAAGGTATCTGTATCTGTTGGTTTCAATTTTTTTGTTGTTACATAAATCCTATAAATAGCTAGAGAGGCATGGTGGTTGCAAATGAATATTTGTGCCTCTTTTGCATTTAAAATAATGTGGGTGATCCAAGGAATTTTTCCAATGTCTTTGGGTGCGTTATTCAAAGTATGTACACAACAAGGAGTCCAAAATATGTGCTTATACCTATCTTGAATCATTAACTTCATAGTCTTGCAAACTAGTGCAACATTTGTGATAACTTGAACTATATTTGTAGGACTAATCTCCTCAATTGCATCATTCAATACCTCAAATTGGAAAGTTGCAACGTTCATTTTTCAAGTACAATCATTTTCCCATAAGAAATAAGACCCAATTGGACAGGTGACAATGATATTTAACAAAGGCCTTTGTTGAATATTTGTCCAACTATCCATCACTGATCCAAGTGGCTCCAAAAATGCTCAAAATTCAGAAGTGGCTTTGGTAAAGCTAAAAAATAAAAATTGTTAGATTGCAATGAAACCGGGGTTAGATTGAAAAGTTCATCGCAACCTTTCCAATGGCGTGAAAGACACCTCAACCGACATCGTATAAAGAAGTTATGGCTCACTGAAATTTTTCGAAAACAACTAAAATATTTGCAGGCAGAGACACTTGCATGCTCACGACAACTATACATATGTTGATGTCAGGCGTATGGATGCTGATGTTAATCATACAGATGCTGACACCAACAGGTGATGTGGCGATACAGGTGAGGGAGAGCCAATCAAGACATGACACGTATCAGTTGACATCAGCAACCTAGTCAGCCACCTAGTCAGTCATATGGACCAATCTAGATGTGACACGTGGCAACACAGTGAGCATTCTAGAGTCTACTAAGGAGGCGACAATTTGGACCAGTCCGGTGGCCAGCGGCAGTGAACTTGTCGCCTACTTGAAATGACTAGTAACCCCTAAAATCTCGGCGGGAAACCAGTATGGCAGAGGAATAGAATAATGTATTTAAAAAAGGGTCAACGACCGGCCGACGGGTAGTCAACCTCGTCGACCGACCAATGGTGGGGCGTTATATATATATATATATATATATATATAACAACGAGCGGTGGGAGTTGAACACATCCGATGGGTTCGTTGGCATTGGCACAAATTTAAACTCTGCTTCAAAACAAAACAAAGCCGTGTGCCCAAAATTCATTCACCACTTGCGTTGGTTAGGGTTTGACCCTGGGTCACCCATACCTTAATTTGGGGCATTGCCAGTGAACCACAGGTGGCGGTGTTTGATAGATCCACCAACCACACCCATTTAAACCACAACAAATGCAAATAGGGGAGGGGCAGATACGGTGGGGAGACTAACCTACCAATGTGCCTATAGAACTAGAGCCAAACCATGCCCCTCTTGGGCAAAAAATTCGAGAAAGATTCCAAAGAATCTTAGAGGGAATATTCTACTGAGAATCTTGTAGGGAATCTTTAGATTCTTTAGAGTCTCAGGAATCACCAAAGTAGAAATAGGTCGAGTTTATACTTTTCTATCAACTTTTGGATTTCATTAGAAGATTCCAAAGAGGGGTCCTTCTAATGTATGATGGACCTAACATGTTTGATCATATTGCTAATTGACTCATATATTTCCCCAAGGTTAGGGGAACATAAATCTGCATACCTTATTAGCTCCACTATTGGAGAGGTGAAAGAGAATGTATTTCACATCAAGCCAACATTCATCATTCAAAAGCATCTAACAAATCTTTTTTGCCTAATTCATTTTTTATTCTTCCCATGTCGACCACTTAGAATTGATAACAGTGGCCTTTAAGTCTTGTTGCATCTCTAGCATATGATAAAGAAGAATAAAATAGGTAGTATACATTATATCTGTTGGTTTCAAAAATTATTTTTTTGCATAAATCCTATAAATAGCTAGAGAGGCATGGTGTTACAAATGAACATTTGTGTCTCTCTTGCATCCAAAATAATGTGGGTGATCCAAGGAATTTTTTCAATGTCTTTGGGTGCATTATTCAAAGCATGCACACAACAAGGAGTCCAAAATAGGTACTTATACCTATTTTGAATCATTAATCTCAGAGTCCTGCAAACTAGTGCAACGTCCGTGATAACTTGAACTATATTTGTAGGACCAATCTCCTCAATTGCATCATTCAATACCTCAAATTGGAAAGTTGATACCTTCATTTTTCAAGTACAATCATTTTCCTTTAAGAAATAAGACCCAATTGGATAGGTGACAATGATATTTAACAAAGGCCGTTGTTGAATATTTGTCCAACTATCCATCACTGATCTAGGTGGCTCTAGAAATGCTCAAAATTTAGAAGTGGCTTTGGTAAAGCTCAAAATTAAAAGTTGTTAGATTGCAATGAAACCGAGATTAGATCAAAGAGCTCATCGCAAGCTTTTCAATGGCATGAACGACACCTCAATCGACATCGTATGAAGAAGTTATGGCTCACTGAAATTTTTCGAAAACAACTAAAATATTTGCAAGTAGGGACACTTGGCATGTTGAAGTCAACTGTACAGATGTTGATGTCAGCCGTATGGATGCTGATGTTAGTCGTACAGATGTTGACGCTAGCAGGTGTTGTGGCAGTACAGACGAGGGAGATCCAATCAGGACATGACACGTGTCAGTTGATGTCAACAACCCAGTCAGCTGCCTAGTCAGCCGTACGGACCAATCCGAATGCGACATGTGGCAACACAGTGAGCATGCTAGATTTTACTAAGGAGGCGACAATTTGGACCAGTCGGGTGGCCAGCAGTGGCGAATTTGTCACCTACTTGAAATGACCAGTAAGCGCTAAAATATTGGTGGGAAGCCAGTATGGCATAGGAATACAATAATGTATTTTAAAAAGGGTCAGCGACTAGTCGACGGGTAGTCAACCCCGCTGACCGGCCAATGGTGGGGCGTTATATATATATATATATATATATATATATATATATATAACAGCAAGCAACAGGAGTTGAACCCGCCCGATGGGTTCGCCGCCGCTGACACAACTTTTAACTCCGCTTCTAAACAAAACAAAACTGCATGCCCAAAATCCATTCACCACTTTCTTTGGTTGGGTTTGACCCTGGGTCACCCGAACCTTAATATGGGGCATTGCCAGTGAACCACAAGTGGCGGCCTTTGATAGGTCCACCAACCACACCCATTTAAACCACAACAAATGCAAACAGGGGAGGGGTAGACACATTGAGGAGACTAACCGACCAATGTGCCTGTAGAACCAGCGCCAAACCGCGCCCCTTTTGGGCACAAAATTCGAGAAAGATTCCAAGGAATATTAGAGGGAATATTTTGCTAAGAATCTTGTAGGGAATCTTTAGATCCTTTAGAGCCTCAGAAATCACCAAAGTAGAAATAGGTCGAGTTTATACTCATTTTACTCGGTTTTCTGCAAGGAACGCAGTGGTGAAGTCAATTTCACCATCTGGGCAACCAAAGTTCAGTCAACCCTTAGAAGGGAATCTTTGAGATTCTCGGGGGCCAATTTTGACCGAACCTAAACAAGGTTGAATTTATAGTCATTTTTCATGATTTATTGCTAGAAATCCAACCGTGCAGTCTGTTTCTTCAGCAAAGGTCTACATTTTCAGGCCATCCCTAAAAATGGAGGTATAAGGTGTCTTTTGTACATGCATGTTAATTTGATTTTTGTTGAAGATTAATAAAAGTGGTGTCCCCACTTGGAGCAGAGTTTGGAGACGTAGCCCACATTTGGTGAAATCCGTTATCAACCTATTGTGCTTTGTTTCTTAGAATTGCATTTCATTTTCGTTTATGTTATTCGTGTGCATTTTATGGTTACATGCTCTTTTATATGCAGTTCTGAATGCATCAATGAAGTAAAAAGATCCAGATCAAGTTTGGTATCAAGTGTGATATTTAGTGAAAGAAAGGATTTCCTTCGTCACATAGCCTCAGGACAAGTGAAGCGGATCAAGGTTTGGGTGAAGAACCTCTACAAATTAGATGCAAAAGACTGTGTTTCTTTGAGTACAAAATCATAGAAGGTGCAGAGTGGAGTCATTGGTGATTTGTGGCATAGAAGATTGGGTCACTTACACCACAAAGCTTTGAAAACCATGCAACAAAATTCTATAGGACTTCCCAAGGGTAAACTAAAGTAGAGAGATACATGCAAAGGGTGTACATTAGGTAAGTACACCAAATATACCTTTCATGATGAGAATAGTTGAGCGCAAGCGATCCTTGAAAGAGTTCACTCAGATGTGTGCGAACCGTTCTCGATAGGCTCCATGGCCAAGCGCATGTATTATGTAATATTTGTAGATAGTTTTTCTCATAAGTGTTGGAATTTCTTCCTGTAGAATAAAGATAAGATGTTCAGTAAATTTTGTGAATTTAAATCACTTGTTGAGAAAGCAGGAAAGTTAAAAACTCTAAGGAGAGATAATGGTGGAGAATATGTGTCGAATGAATTCAAGAACTTCTGTGCATCAGAAGGCATTCAACGGGAATTAATAACACCCCATAACCCATAGTATAATGGAGTGTTTGAAAGGAAGAATGGAAGTATTGTGGGAGTTGCACGACGATGTTACATGATCAAGGCTTACCATTGCACTTGTGGGCCAAGGCATGCAACACAAATGTATATGTGCAGAACAAAATGCCTCATCAAATTCTCAGGGTGAGTGTTGGGCTAATTTATTAACACAAATTAACACAAGTATTCTTTATCAATCTAGGTTTGTATAACTTGGAGGCATGTCCACAATGTATGGATATCAGATGTAGCCAAGCTTAGAAGATAAAATATGAATAATTAAGGAAATGCATATTACAAATATAAATCTATTTTAAAAATTTCTAATTCACTTCTGCAATATATGAGAGATGAAGTGGCTCTTAACTTAAGAGATCCATTTGTGTCCTTCTACAATATCACTCAATGAATAGAAATAAAAAACTATTAATTAACAACAACTTAAGATGGATAAATAAACAATGAAGGAGACTCCTAACTTAAGAGATCTTTGATATTCGTCATCACAAAATCATTAATCATTATGCTATTGTTAGAAAACTTAAATTGCATAAAACTGCTTGAACACAATAAAGATGAATTCTAGTTTTGATTCATTAATTTAATAGAAGGAGGGTTCAACTTGAACGCTTTGTCGTCCCTTCTTATTAAAAAGATAAACAAACTAAGATTTATCAGCAACATAAATCATCACACATCAATTCAAGTAGCAAATATGAAACAAAACAAGTAAACAAATCTGAAGCAACTAGTTCATGAAAATTAAGCTAGTTTAACAATGAAGTGTACTTAGCTTGGAGTGGGGGCCTTCCACTCTTGCCTTGCACACTTGAAGAGATTATCAACTACTGCAACTTCAATCACTCATCCATACCAATGAACAACAAAATGGAAGCAAAACAAGTTTTTAAAATTAATTTCAAATATTCAAATGTCTCAACATAAAATTATACAAACTCTACATGCCATAAGCCTTCAAAGTTTTGGCTTAAATAAAAGATCATGAAACAAACTGATCTAAAGTATCTCTAACAACTATATCTATCCATATCCACCTATCCAAGTCAAATCCGTCCAAACTATCACTAAAAATATGGACAATCCCATGAAATCATAAAACTACCCTATTTCCTAGGGATTTTCTTGATGACTGGTCATGTTTGACCAGCTTTGACCAGGCCTGATTTAGCTTGTTTTGACCGAATCAATTGGAGTTGGTTCAGTTATAGTTCCCAATATTTCCATGCATGTATCTAGCTCATGCCCAGGTGTCTTGCAAATATGACATCCATATAACTATTATGGGAATTTCTGATTCTGTCCAAAAATTGCACTTGAAATTCAATTTTCATAAAAAACTTCTAGAAATTGAAAAATTAAAATTAAATACCTAATACATCAAAATGAGGTGGATGTGATGGAAAATTGATGGATAATATAAGAATTAAGTAAGTTTCTTTAAGCAAAAATGGACCAAAAATGAGGGCCAACAGTAAGTACACCAGAAGAAGTTTTTTCAGGCAAGAAACCAAATGTGGCACACTTCAGGATCTTTCGTTCATCAGTTTACTGTCATGTTACCAAGGATGCAAGGAAAAAATTAGAACCAATAGCTGAGTTGGACATATTTTTGGGGTACATTGATACACCTCACAGCTATCGGGTGTACCTGCCATCTCACACGATGACAATGGTTTGTAAAGATGTGAAATTCGGTGAAGAGAAGGCCATGAGATGTTCCCTTGAGAGGGAGATTCAATTACATGCATATGAGAAGATTTTAGCTCCAAAGGAAGAACCTCATGATGATGTGGAGAAACCACATGCAGAGGAACAAAGAGTGGAAGCACCTGCTCATGTAGAGACTTTCAGATATGGAAGGAAACGCACCATAGAGGTTGACAGGTTGATGCATGATGCTAGAGAGAATGTGGGAGCAACCACATCTCAGCGTAGGAGAGGAGGTCACCAGATCGATACACTTGTTACATGGCTTTCATGAGTTAGAGTGTAGATATTGAGCCATACACATTCGAGGAAGCAATGCTGAAACCAGTATGGGTTGATGCCATGGTAGAGGAGTATGACTCCATTATCAGAAATAGTGTTTGGGAAGTGGTCTCAAGACCAACAGACAAGTCAGTGGTGAATTCCAGATGGATTCACAAGGTAAAGCAAACAACAAATGGGAGTGTGGAGAAGCACACAGCTAGATTTGTGGCTAAAGGGTTCTCTCAAGTGGAGAGAATTGACTACGAAGAGACCTTTGCTTGAGTAACAAGGTACTCTTCAATTAGATCTATTCTATCACTTTTAGCACAAATGGGATGGAAGATATATCAGATGGATGTGAAGACAACATTGCTCAATGAAGTAATTGTAGAAGAGGTGTACATTGAGCAACCAGAAGGATTCGAGACCTTCAACAGAGAGTTGCATGTGTTTAGACTCAAGTGAGTGTTGTATCAATTGAAACACGCACCGCATGCTTGGATCCCTAAGATTTACTGTTATTTCACTAGGTTGGGCTTCACCAAAAGTGAAGCAGATGCAAACATTTACCATATTGTGGTTGAAGGTAAATTGTTGATTATAGTATTATATGTCGATGATTTAATTCTAACAAGTGATAAGAAGTTGGTAAAATCTTGTAAAGAGGATCTTGCAAGAGAATTCGAGATGAAGGACATAGGGCTCATGCATTATTTCCTCAGTAGGGAAGTATGGCAAGGAGATGAGGAACCATTTGTCTCTCAAGGAAAGTATGCCAACGAGATATTGTAGAAATTCCACATGGAGAACAATAAACCCATGGAGACTCCTCTAGCAGGGAATTGGAGGAAGGAAGATGCTACTTCAGGTGAAGTAGTGGAGGATACTATTTACAGGCATCCTGTGGGTTCACTTATGTATTTGGTGAACACATGACCGAATATATGTTTTGCAGTTAACCAGCTTAGTCAAACAATGGTTAAGCCACCCAAACTCTTTTGGAAGGAAACTAAACAAGTGTTGAGATATCTTAGAGGCACCACTCAATTTGGTATTTGGTATGGACGAATAGAGGGAGTGAAGTTTTAAGGCTTCACAGATACAGATTAGGCAGGGAGTCCATTTGACATGATGAGCACATTAGGGGGAATCTTTAGTACTGGGTCAACAACGATTTCTTGGTACAACAATAAACATAAATTAGTTGCACTTAGTTCGATAGAAGCAGAGTACATGACTGCTAGTCAAGCAACTTGTGAGGCTATCTAAATTAAGAAGATTTTTGTTGGTTTATTTGGTCAGCAAATGGATCCTACAGTGATTTACTATGACAACCAGAGTTGTATCCAACTCTCTTAGAATCTAGTTTTTCATGATCTGTCCAAGCATATCAACATCTAGTATCACCATCTACGGGATTGTGTGCAGAGGAGAATCATGCTGATGGAGTACATTCCTATAGAGGATCAAGATGTAGATATTTTGACAAAGGCATTGTCAAGATGGAAATTCAAGTTTCAAAGAGGTAGGTTCAGGGTAGCAGGTAATCCCTTTCTTGTTGAGAGGGAGTGTAATTTGAAAATGCAACAAGAAAATCCTAATTTAATTTTGTCCTTGAATTAAACTGGGAATAAAATTATAATTCCACATCTCATGACAACTTGTATTAGTTAACTAAGTTAGTTTGACTTAGTTGACTTAATTAATTCGAGTTGAGGGTCCAACTTGAGTCATGCAGAGTGTCTCCTACTTTATAGGAGCCATGGTTGAGTTTATTTTGAGTTGTAATTAATTAATTTAGTTTAACAGAGTTAAAGTTAGTTAAAGTAGTTCCAACTATTGGAGGAACTAGTGAGACTTGTCTAGGAAGATGTGAGACAGATAGAAATAGTCCAAAGATTGCCCGTGCTCGAGAAAAACTTTGTAATCTTCTCATATTTTATGAATAATGCAAATACAGATAGGAAATATTTCTAGTTATAGTTTTCCCTAGAAAATCATTGTGTAATGTGTTGATTGAATTATTTCTCTTATATGCTTCATGATTTTGTGATCGTTTAATTATTTCCGCTGATGAATAAAGTAGAATCAAGTCTTTTGTTTTAGCAAATTACAATTAGCAATTTAAATCTACAAAAAAATTTCTACAAAATTTACAAATTCAAAAAACACATCAAAAATAAAATAATCTATACCATTTGGAGGTGTTTAGATAATCGATATATTCTCTCCACTCAAGCATACTTACTAAAATAATCATAAAGGTTTGGCATACTTATTTCTATTTTCCATTCAATGGGCTATACATGGTTGAGTGGTATAAATTTGAGGACATCATGAAAGATACAAGAGATTATAAGGTTTGGGATGATGATGTAAAGAATAATGCTTATTTGCGTATTATATCGCTAATAATAAAGGAATTTATGTAGGGAGGGAAAGCTAAGAGCAAATAAATGAAAAAGACTACAAATTGTTTAAAATATTCGATCCAATTTTACATCTATTACATAGGAGCGGGAAATGCTTTAGCAATGAGGTAATGATGGGCCTCATAATTACCTCTTGCCCATTTATTTCTAGTTGATTTTGCATCCTAAAACTACCTGATATTCCCTTTCATGCATTTAAAAAAATCTCAAGTTATTAATAAAATCATTTTAGAGATTATCTTGAGTTTTAATTGAAATGTCTAGCTTTTATTAGGGAAGTGGTGAATGATTAGGTTATTTGAATTACTAAACTTTCCAGGGGGTATTTTTATGGTTCAGTGCTCATTGGGTTTTCATTTTATATTAAAGAAAAATTTGTGAAGAATGTTATCTAATTAAAATTATATAGCCTTAAATTTTATATAAGGTGGAGTAGAGGTTTATTCTACACTTAATATGAGAGAATGCGTAATTAGTTGTGCTCATTTGAAATTGACATATACTTTCTATAAAATATTTTAAATAAAAAATGAGTTAGTTTTAATTAAAACATTATAAATTTTGATAAACTCATTATCATTACGCTCACTTGGTAACTTGTTAAAATCACACTCCAGTATGAAAAAACGTGGTAAATATATTAACTTTCATTTTCGGAGCTATAAATAAATATTTCCATACTCTTATGTTAAATAATATAAACTTCTATTTAATTATATATATATATATATATATATATTATATATATTTGTTTTATATATATAGTATGTATGATATATATGTGTAATGTTCATCTTAGTAAAATATTTCAATACTCAAAAACAAAAATTAATTAACTTGGTAAAATAATAAAACTAAAATAATTTAGTTATTTCTTAATAAGGCACAAATGTGTAATTCATTCAATTTTTAATCGAAAATATTAATAATAATAAATGATTGAAAATACAATTTAAACAATGAAAAATTATACATGGGCTATATATGTAAAGAAACTAAAAGCCACTATAGATCCATCTAAATCATGAACTTATCAAGCATTAAAAGGGATTAAATCTTTTGATGTGTAAATCTTTTTTCAAGTTTTGCATTCTAAAAAGAGGTTTGCAAGTATTGAGATTGAATCCCTCTATGCTCTTGGTAGATCCTTAGTTAAGATAGATCTATACTGGTATACCGAAAAGATATAAATGTATGAGATAACTAGTGAAAAAAATATAAATATATGAGATAACTAGTAAAATCTAAAATTATTTTTGTATTTAAAGCAGAGTGAAAAAGCTTTGTTTTCTTTTATGTGAAATGACGTTATTTTGAATATAAATGATACATGATTAGATTTATATTTGCACTTGTTTGTTATAATTGATTTTTTCTTCAAAGTGATTTAACATTTTTTTATTTGATGATAAGAGTCAATTTAGATGTTGTAAATGGTACTTACATTTTTTTATTTTTATGTGTTAGAAAATTATATATTACAGAGCAATGGAACACATAGAGTATAGCAGAAATATAAACACAGAAAACACATAAAACCAAAGAGACACAGATATACGTGGTTCACCCAGTTTGAGCTACGTCCACCCCGAACAGCCAGTCCTTCTTTTCTATTATCCATCAAAATGAAGAGACAACCTACAGCAGATCCGCTGTAATATCCTCTGTTTTCTCTCACAGTCTCACCTCTCTGTTTCTCACTCAGAGAATACACATCTATTACACAGCCTCAATACAATTCCCTCATACAAAGAGAGGGGTTGCCTTTTAGGGCAAAAAACCCTAAACTAAACATAAGTTCTACCGTCAGGTCATCCGCCTAATGAACGGCCCAGATTGACTAGAAATTACTATACATTTACAAGGCAATTTTACATATGTTTTTAACCCAAACCCTGTAGCCGGGGGGGATCGCCCCCCCGAACCCCCACTGGGGGAACAAGTCCCCCCCCCCCGCACCGCCCTGCATGAAGGGGTGTACAAAATTCCTGGGGTATACATCCGGCTGAAACAAAGACCTCTAAATAATCATGCTCCACACCCAATAATCTCCCACTTGGAGAATGATTGTAGCAACTCCACTGCTGCTTCATTTGCTAGACAATGGCTCCTCTTTGGACTTTGCTATTTCTCATCTTCATCATCGTCCTTGAAGACCAATTGAAACTAAGCATATTCTTAGTTTCTCCCTGGTTACAACTTTTGTTAGCATATCTGCAGGATTCTGACTAGTGTGTATCTTTTCCAGCTTCAACTCTCCATCTTCCAACATTGATCATATGAAATGGTACTTGCACTGTATGTGTTTAGTCCTGGAATGAAATGCTGAGTTCTTTGCAAGATGAATGGCACTTCGGCTATCGTTGTATAATGTGCCCATATCATGCTCCTTACCCAATTCACCCATAAACCTTTGTAACCAAATCATTTCTTTACTAGCCTCTGTAGCAGCAACATACTCTACTTCTGTTGTTGAAAGTACAACAACACTTTGGATTTTTGAAACCCAACTAATAGCTATTCCACCTACAGTAAATACATATCCTATAGTGCTCCTCCTGTTATCTCTGTCACTTGCCATATTTGCATCAACATATCCCTGTAGAGAATTATTTGAACCACCAAAGCATAATGCTTGATTTGTGGTACCTTTCAAATATCTAAGAATCCATTTCACTGCCATCCAATGTTCCTTTCCTGGATTGTTCATGTACTTGCTTACAATTCCCATTGCATGTGCAATATCAAGCCTTGTGCAGACCATTGCATACATTAAGCTTCCAACTGTTGATGCATATGGAAGTTTAGACATATAATCCATGTCTTCTTGGGTCTTTGGGCACATTTTTTTACTAAGTTTGAAATGGCTAGCAAAAGGTGTACTAACTGGTTTTGCATTTTGCATATTAAATCTTTTCAACACCTTTTGTATGTACTCATTCTAAGACAATGCAAATTTTTGTTTTTTCCAATCTCTAGTTATTCTCATACCAAGGATTTGTTTTGTAGCTTCCAAATCCTTCATTGCAGATGAATTTGCCAATTTTCTTTTGAGCACATTTGTTTCCTGCATGTTAGACCCTGGAATAGGCATGTTATCTACATACAATAAAAATATAATATAGCTGCCATCATTTTGTTTTTTCAGATAAACACAATGATTAAAGTGACATCTAATATAACCTTGTTCAGACATAAACTTGTCAAATTTTAGATACCACTGCCTTGGAGTCTGTTTTAAGCCATACAAGCTCTTCTTCAACCTGCACACTAGTTTCTCCTTCCCTTTTACCTCATATTCTTGTGGCTGCTGCATATATATCTCTTCCTCCAAATCCCCATGGAGAAAGGTTGTCTTTACATCTAATTGCTCAAGATGCAAATCTTTAACTGCTACTAGACTTAGAATAGTTCTTTATTTTCTTTTTCCTGTTTCTTTTCCTACAACTAATTCTTATACAAGACCTTTTCATTGAATATTACATCTCTGTTCCTAATGATTTTGTGATTTGCATATTCATATAAGTGATAACCAAAATGATGAACACCATATCCAATAAAGGTACATTTCTTTGATTTTGCCTCAAACTTTGTTCTATTTTCTTTATTGATATGGACAAAGGCCTCACAACCAAAAGGCTTTAAAAAAGAGTATTTTACTTTTTTACCTGTCCATGCTTAGTCTAGAACACCACCATCCAAGGAACTTGAAGGCTCTCTGTTTATGAGATAAATAACAGTATCTACATCATCTGCCCAAAATTGTAAAGGCAATCCTACATGCAATCTCATGCACCTTACACGCTCCATGATTGTTCTGTTCATCCTTTTTGACACACCATTTTCTTGTGGTGTTCTTGGAACTGTCTTCTTTCTGCAAATTCCATTCTCTGAATAGTATCTATCAAACTCTTTACTGCAATACTCACCGCCATTGTTTGATCTGAGACACTTCAATTTTTTTCCTATCTCAATCTCAACTAAAGTTTTCCATTTCTTGAAAGTATCAAATATATCAGATTTATTCTTAATACAATAAATCTAAGATTTTCTAGTTGCATCATCAATAAAAGTAACATAATAACGAGAGCCACCGAGAGATGATAGATGAGCAAGTCCTCATACATCTATATGCACAGGCTCTAATTTTTTGTTTTTCTTTTCTTTCCCAACTCTCAGAAATCTGACTCTCTTATGTTTTCCATAAATGCAATTCTCATAGAAGTCCAAATCAACATTCTTTAAGCCCGGTAACAAATTGCTTGAGTGAAGAATATTCATCCCCTTTTCACTCATGTGTCTGAGCCTATGATACCATAACGCTGCATCTACTCCTTTGGAAGTTAAAGCATTAACAGAGTTAGAAATACCATTGCATAAATACAATGTACCAACCTTTTCGCCTTTTGCTATTACCAGGGCTCCTTTGGTGACCTTCCAAGCTTTATCTGTGAAAGTTGTCACACAACCTTCATCGCCTAACTGCCCTGTTGAAATCAGATTTTTCTTCAGATCTAGAACATGTCTTACCTCCTTTAGTAGCCATTGGTTTCCATTTTGCTGTTTTACAAGAACCTTACCCATTCCGACAATTTTACAAGGTTTATCATCACCCAAATGCACTTGTCCAAAATCTCCTTGAACATAGTCATGAAAATATTTCTTATCAGGTGTAGCATGGAATGAGGCCCCCAAATCTACCGCCCAGGAATCAATAATATTTTCGAAAGAAAGAATCAAAGCATCTTGTAAAACCTCACCTGTTACATTTACTTCATGATTTTTTTTCGCTGTGCATCTCTTTCTTTTTTCTTCCGAGATCTACAATCTTTCTAGGTGTCACTTCTTTTCATATTTTCAGCACACTATCCCCGATCTGGACTTGGATTTACCTTTCCTTGATTTACTACGATATCTTGAGCTCTTTCCTCTTTCCATTTTTCTTCCCCTCGACTCTGCACTTAAAGCATTACCCGATGTTTCAACGGAGCTTTTCCGTCGCATTTCCTCGCTAAGGATAGCATCAACAACATCATCAAACTTTACAGTACTAGATCTAGAAACAAAGTTACTAATGGCCATTACTAAACCATTCCAACTTTCTGGTAATGAGCACAAGAATAACAGAGCCTTAACTTCATCATCAAAGTTTACCCCTACAAAACTTAACTGACTTGTAACAGTATTAAAATTTTTTAAATGGTCTGCAACAGATCCACCTTCCGACATCTTCATATTAAATAACCGTTTCATAAGAAATACCTTGTTTGAGGTTGAGGATTTTTCATATAGTTTCGCCAACGCCTTAATCAAACCCTCTGTTGTTGTTTTCTTCAAAATGTTGAAGGCGACCGACACTGCGAGGCACAACCGTACTGTTCCGAGTGCCTTTCTATCGAGAAGGTTCCATTCTTTATCTGTCATACCCGTCGACATCTTTGTTTTTCCGCTCAATAGTAGGTACAGATCTTTCTGATACAAATAATTTTCCATCTGCATCTTCCATAGCGAGAAGTTTTGGTCGTTAAATTTCTCGACCCTAAACTTACCATCTTCTGCCATTACTCCCACTCGAACGAGGAACCCTTCTTTTGTGCTAGTTTATCAGCGAAATAGACCTTCGACTCTGAGACCAGTTGTTAGAAAATTATATATTACAGAGCAATGGAAGACATATAATATAGTAGAAATATAAACACAGAAAACGCATAAAACCAGAGAGACACAGATATACGTGGTTCACCCAGTTTGGGCTACGTCCACCCCAAACAGCTAGTTCTCCTTTTGTATTATCCAACAAAATTAAGAGACACAACCTATAGCAGATCCGCTGTAATATCCTTTGTTTTCTCTTACAGTCTCACCTCTCTGTTTTTCGCTCGGAAAATACACATCTATTACACAGCCTCAATACAATGCCCTCATACAAAGAGAGGGGTTGCCTTCTAGGGAAAAAACCCTAAACTAAACATAAGTTCTACTGTTAGATCATCTGCCTAATAAATGGCCCAAATTGACTAGAAATTACTCTACTTTTACAAGACAATTTTACATTTGTTTTTAGCTTTGGGGGCACTGCCCTGAAACCCCCTGGGGGACCGCTGGCCCTCGCTCCCCCAATCGGGGGAGTTGGCCCCCCAACCCCCACGGGGGGACAAGTCCCCCCCGCACTCACCCGCGTGAAAGGGTGTACAAACTTTCTGGGTATACATCCGGCTGAAACCAAGACCTCTAAATAATCATGCTCCACACCCAATATTATAGTTGTAGATTTCTCCATATATTTACTTAATTACTTGTTATTTTATTTATTTATTTTAATAGTTGTAGATTTACTTCATGAATTTATAAGAATTAGCCTAACACCTTGTCTGTGGGTTTTGCTATTTTATTTATTTATTTTTATATTTGCAGTTTTACTTCATGGATTTATGAGAATGGGCCAAAGCCTTATCAATGGGCTTTGCAATAGTTGCATGTTTAGAACTTAGTAACATGATTGTTTTGGATTGTCTTCGAGTGGATGGATTATACAATTATCATGTTTTCTCTTGGAAGTAACAATGGTTGCTTTGCATTTCTAATTTTGAATGAGGTTGGTTGATTAAATTTCCTTAACTCACTATACAATAATGGATAGAAAATATCTTTCTAATTAATGAAGTATTTAATTGCATATCATTTATAAGATAAGAGAATACATTTTATCATTTACATTACATATTTCCTAATATCAATATTTTATATAAAATAGATAATGAAATATTTTATTTACTATAATAATTTGAATTTTTTTTGTTATTAATATTTTTTAAATAACACGTATTAATTTCGATTTCATTTCCAATTGAATAATTTTTTTTTTTATATATATGAAAAAATCTCTTTACATAACAATAAAATTAATATATAATATAGAAATTTAAAGATTTTTAAAACAAAATACTATAAACTGATAGATTATATTGTTTTTATGTTGCAAATATAATTCATCAATTTATAAAAGATAACCTCCGTACAGTTCCATTTGCTCTTCGTATCAACACGACTTCGCCATTGAATACTAAAGAAGCTCTGGATATATTGAAACTCATGGTGACATCGCACTTATACGCTCTCTTCCAGGCAATAGATTTTCGACAATTGAAACAAATTCTTTTGAAAGCTGTGTAAGTAGTCATCTTAAGCGTTTCAGACGCATGCCATCTTCCTAAATTATTAAGGTTGCCAGGGGGATTCCAAAGTACACATATTTAGAACCCCCTGCAACCCTTCCCTCCCACTTGTCTCCCCCTCAAACAGACATTTCTTGACACCATTCTTGCATTCCACGAGATTGAAATTGTAAAGCAGTCAAAAGAGTTCGAATCCCACCTTCAAGGAGAGATTACAGAAATCGTGCTTTCTTACGAGGAACGCACTAACAGTCACATGCTGGAAGGCTCCTATTGCAAAACATTAATCCATGGCTCTAAATTCTTTCCACATTTCCACTCTTTTGGGCGTTGTTTTGCACCTTTTGGTGCAATAGTTAGTAATGAGACCGATTTTCTTCCCTGATGGGCTTGTGTCCCATATTATTATCATTAAAGTATAATAATGGATGATATATTGTTGTGTAATTTTTAAAGGAAGTGTTTATTAAGGCTGAGGAATTTGCTTGGATGGCGAAAAGTAATCTGGCATTTTTTTTTTTTTTTCCACTAGCAATGTTTGAATTATGTTTTTGATGGTAAAAATAGATTCAACCTCATCAAAAACAACTAAGCCACCCAAAACTTCGAAATTTAAAGACTATAACCTAGATTTACAAATATCTCTAACCAATTTTATCAAAATCTTTCTAGGGAAAAAAACAGTCTGTACTACAGCTTCAGTGGCCCTAATAGTTAAGAGCATGTCTTTTCTGGTAAGCGGTTACAGGTTCAAAACCAGAAAGAGTAAAGTATGTATGCCCTTTTAGAGAATTCCTTTCGGTGATTAAATACCGTCGGAAGATCTCCCAATGTATAATGAGTAATAAAGAGTGGCGAAATCTTCTTCTTAGTCCAAGAACGTCCAACACTTGTCTGCAGGCTTACCAGAGTCGAGATATCTACGGACAAGATTCAGAACAAAGCAATGGTTGTATGCAAAGCCAAAAATGTATGGTTTACTCACAATTTATATATGTTAAAAAGAATTAAAAGAAGTTGGCATGAACGATTGCAGGGTTAGTTCAAAACTAATGTAATTTAGTTTTAGTATTGAATTGAATGGCAGTATTGAAAGTCCTTTTCCTCTAATGGTTGGTTGAATTTATTGAGAAGCCTCCAAACCCTTGCAACCAACCCTGTCTTAATTGTAAATTGCACGGGAGATGGAGATGCATCAACATTTTTGGGTATTCCTGTGGCTGCAACGCCTTGGGCATATTTAATATATAGACATCACCAGGTGGCAGCAACCCATCTAAATCCAGGTTTGATCATTTCTTTGAAATTACAAAGCAGCTAGAGGATGTATATCTTCAATTTGGAATTCACTCAAAATGGTTGGTTGGTAAGAATGTGGTTGCCTAATATTGTTAATCTTTCTAATCTTGATTTGCATGGAGGATGCGTATTTTGAATTTTGAATTCATCCACATCGTTGGTTGACAAGAATGTGGTTTCCTAATACTGTCAAACTTGTGGTTTACATCAATCTCGTAACCTCGTATCTGTTTCTTGCTACTCAAACTCAAATTTGCCACCTTTCTCTTCACCCTTTCTACATCCTCCAATAGCAAGGATTCAAAAGATCTGCAGCGCCAACGTGTCATCATTACTTAGTACCACGTTTTCCAACTTCTTCCTATCTGCATTCTCCATTCTTTGTTCTGTGTGAGGTTTCGCATTTGGGACCGTGTATTTAATGTGACCTTTGTTATTGCCTTATTTTCCAGTATATTTTATCACGAATCTTGAATTTTGAATGCAGATAAGGTTTTTAATTTCCAAATCTCTCTGCTACATTGATTGTGATTGCTTATACCCAATACTTTGGCAAACTTAGATTGTGGTTTCTCCCAAATCAATGAGGATCCTGCAGCCCCAATTTTGCCCACCTTTCCCTTGGCCACTAGGGAATGCAAGAAAACGTAAATCATTTTCGCTGTGCAAGTTTCTTTCTTGAAATCCAAAATCATGTTGTCTAAAGTTTTCAAACCATGATGACCTTTTGTTCACATCTCGCTTTTTCAAATTTATTTTTTTAGGACACAGTCCTTGAACAGATGTTAAACCAAAATAATTTGAACTGCTAAACACAAAGATGTTAAACAATGAGACAAGAGATTCAACATCAAAAAATGAACATCAACTTTTCTATAAACAGGTCAAGTTTGTGAGTAACTGTCAAATATGTTCACCCTATGACTTCTGCGTGAATTATTTGTGCATGAACTCGATGGATAATTGTTTATGTCAAAATTCAGTTTTATCATACAAAGAATAGAGACCGGGGATATTAAACCTTAAACTCGCTACGTGTGAATTGAAAGTACCCTCTTAACCCTAGTTCATAGAATGAAAATGTGAGTTTTATATGATTCAACACAACACAGTGCAAAGGAGGCATGATTCAAATGAAAATATCAAATCATGTAATTGCAACATATATTTCAGGAAGGTTATGGGTTACAAATAATTCCAATTTTCTGGTTTCATTCATGTCATATTTCAATCCCTCGATACAACTGTACATAAAACAAATAGTATATTGTGAATGTATTAAAAAATACATAATGGAAATTACCAACACATTATGAGTGACTAACATTTCCTAGTCGATGTTCTGAAATATTACACTTAGATGTAGTATTTGCTGTGGAATTAAAGCCAGGAAGCATAAGATGATTCAGGCATGAGCCTATTGAAAATCAATGTGCTTTTTTCTTCTGGGGCTTCACCACAACAACAGGGCACTGTAAATGCTGAACACAATGGTCACTCACACTGCCACGACACAGCCTGCAGAATCCAAATATCCTCAGCTTCAAACCAAGGTCACAGAAAGGCTCTATTGTATTGAAAATAAAAATCGAACAGAAACCTGAAAAAAGAATTGCCAATTTTCTAAAGCAACAACGAGACAAATCATTCCAAATCAAAGTAACATTGATTGTTTTGCTCCTCAGATGATCTGGAAAACTCTTCGGCTTCATTAGAACACAGACACTCCGTTTTGCTTTTAAGGATGCAGACTTTACCAGGACAGGACTCAAATCTTTCACTTACAAGAGAAGGGTGGCTGTATTGACTCACAAGATTACACAAACAATACCCCACAGTTTTGGAACATCAAGGGATAACAAATGATGCTACAAAAAGATACAAAACCTTCAGTTCACAGCCACAGAGATAACCCGGTTTAGTTACAAGCTGAAACATAAATCTTCAGGTCATGGAGACAGTCCATATTATGAATCTCCGTTCAAGAGAAGGTATCTGGGCACTGCAGGTTTTCAACTTTATTGATTCCTGTAGTGGGTCTTTTAAAAATTGTATGCTACAATGGACTAGTCCTGGATCCTCCTGATCCAATAGCAATGAAAATTGTATGCCACAATGGACTAGTCCTGGATCCTCCTTATCATCAATGATAATGATACAACAACAATGTATTTCTATTTCTTTTACATCTAGTAATAGCAAAGTTTTTCCTGTTTGAAAAAAGGAAAGTAACATTGATTATTTTGCATATGCACTAATTCTTAGAACTCCAAAAAGGTGAAATTTCATGCAACAATACCTCTTTAAGAATCCGTGTCCATTACCACCAATGAC
Organism: Pinus taeda; assembly: GCA_000404065.3. Lineage (NCBI taxonomy): Eukaryota > Viridiplantae > Streptophyta > Pinopsida > Pinales > Pinaceae > Pinus > Pinus taeda. Next base: position 92,629 of record APFE031717652.1, on the reverse strand, counting down.
CAACATGTCAGGATTATACTCTTTGGCAGCATTACATAGGACCTCCCTAGCATCTCCATTGCGAACTTCCATCTCCGGAGTCACCTGCGACAGTGGCATATTTTTTTTTAATTATGAAACAAGAAAAGGAAGATTGAAAAGGCTGCAGAATGCCATTGATGTTATAATTCTAACTAGATTAAGTCGGGATTTTAATGGATATATTCTGGTTAAAGTTAGATGCATTATTAAACACTGAAATAACCATAAAGCTGCTGAAAGCTCGCTAAAAGCATATTACTGGGTTTTGATTTTGGCTTTGAGCCTGCCAACATCGAAGTTCAAATGTTTATTAGGAAAACATATTTTCACCATGATTTGGTATTTGTATTTGCATCTAACGGTATATTGACCAATGGTATTAAGCATTTTTCATATGTTACAGTAAATGGAAATATCGCTTGGCTAGAGTGTTAACAGGTTACCACATTAAATCAAAATAATTATTATTTCATTAGTATTGTTTTTTTTTTCTTGTAATTTTGATTTTAATTTAATTTAAGTCAGCACAGATCAAAGTTTCAAATTTAAACTTTATACTTATTAGATAAGTACAATCTTACCATCATTTATGGGATTTGCGGTCTGCACTGGCTTTTAACTGTGTAAATATTCTTTTACGTATTAGGATTGAAGGATCCCAACACTCATTTAAGTAGCATGTCATCACACATTTCATGACCTTAATGAATGGAGCTTGCTTGAAGTTAAATGTATCATTAAACTCTGAATTCATCAGAAGTGCTGGAAGTTTGCTAAGTTCTATTACTGGATTTTGATTAGTAAACATCAAGGTACAAATGTAAACTTCAGGTTTATTATGTACTAACATTTTCGCCATGGCTGAGGGCTTTGCACTGGCTTCTAACTCTATATGATATATCTAGATGGATTGAAGGTTTCACATAGGATATATCTAGATGGATTGAAGGTTTCACATTTGGTCAAAGACACCGAGACTTTAATGGATAGTGTTGTATGTGGTCAAAGATACTGAGACTTTAATGGATAGTGTTGGGATTACATAGCACATATAGAGATGGAGGTGTCTAAAGACACTGTTGTTAGTTTTTGTTGGTTATTTAGACAATTTATCATCGTTATTTACTTTTAGTGATTATTTAGATAATTTATCATTGAGTTATTTATCTATTTATTATTTTTTAAATAGGTTTTATTATAGATGAATACCAGGAACAAAATCATAGATTCCTATAAAACTGGAGCCCCAAACCAGCCCCAAACCATCAATAACTTTGATCGAAATAAATTTACTAAACAACCCTAACAAAAACTTGCTTGAATTTAAAAATATCATTAAACTCTAAATTAATGAATTTAAAAGTATCATTAAACTCTAAATTAAATTAATGGCAAAGGTGCTCAAAGTTCTCTGAAAAATATCAATGCGTTTTGATTTGGGTTTTGAGTTAACAATATTAAAGTTAAAAGATTATGTTTATCAGTTAACTACATCCTCAACATAACGTGGGGTCTGCACTCACTTCTAATTGTGTGTGTATAGAAATTGAACGCTTTCAAGATCCAATTCAGCAGCATGCCATCTCAAATTTATCTAAACTCAGCTCTGGTGTGCAAATCGAAGATGAAAAGCTTAACAATATTAAGAAACCACATTCTTGCCCACCAACGATGTGAATGAATTCAAAATTAGAATAACAATATTAGGCAACCACATTCTTACCAACCAACTATTTTGGGTGAATTCCAAATTGAAGAAATACATCCTCCAGCTGCTTTGTAATTTCAAAGAAATTATCAAAACTGAATTTGATGGATCTCCATTTCCGGTGCAATTTGCAATAAAGACAGGGTTGGTTGGGAGGGTTTGGAAGGTTCTCAATAAATTCATCCAACCAGAGGAAAAGGACTTTCAATACTACCATTCAAGTCAACATTAAAACTAAATTACTTTAGTTTTGAACTAACCCTGCAATAGTTCATGCCAACTTTTTTAATTCTTTCTAATATATACATTGTGAGTACACCATACATTTTTGGCTTTGCATGCAGCCATTGCTTTGTTCCGAATCTTCTCTGTAGATATCTTGATTCTGTCTTCCAAATTCCTCAACGTAACTGGTGACAACATGAAACCTGCTCAAGCCAAACTGCAATCAGAATCTGGCCTCTCTAATAATAAATCAAAAACAGAATTAAACGCTTCACTTGAAGATGAAAATCCATCACAAATTCTGAGATGACTCAACACAACACGCTCCTTCTATGGCTAAAAAGATTAAAATCCTTTCAATCAATAAACCAGAAGACACTGACCGACACTTGCGTCTGCGGAATAGGAAATTGAATCCGGCGTGACTGCGAGAGGGAAAATTGAATGGTGCTGAGCATGAAGGAGAATGATTCTATCCTGCGATTTAATCAATTTGTGAAGAGCCCATTGCAGAGCGTTGTAGCTCTTCTCGGTGTCGTTCATCGCCACCATTATGGTCCTGCTTCCAATCTTCTGCTCCTCCATGGACTTCATTTGTTATCGCGGATTAATCCCACAAAACGTTAACGGTGAGACTGCAGGCCAGTGTTAGGACGTTCTTGATTACGGTGAGACTGCAGGCCAGTGTTAGGACGTTCTTGGAATCAAGAAGAAGATTGCGCTACTCTTTATTATTCATGGGACGTTGGGAGATCTCCGGGTGGTATTTATTAAATTATTAAATCATAGATATTAAAATAAAATATTATTAATGACTATGGAATAAATGTAAAATTAAATAATTAGCATGTTACTAATAGTTATAAACTTAATGAATTAATTATATATATATATATATATATATATATTATATAATAAAACTAAATTATAGAAATTAAAAGAAAATACTATTAATTACTATTAAATTTATTAAAATAAATAAATGTAAAATTAATAATTGGCATGCTACTAAATGTTAGTAGTTATAAACTTAATAAATAAGATGATAAGATAAATTTATCTTTTTTTATTTAGATATAACCATTATTGTTGTATTGTTAAGTATCATCAAACATTTTCATGAACAAGTGTCTTAACTATATTTATAGAAAAATTATGACATTTTATATGGTCACTTAAATTATAAAAATGCATAAAGGTCTATTTTACATCAAGAGAAAAAGATGCTCCTATTTTTAAGAATCAAGATAGTATATGTAATGGTTGTGCACTTGAAAAATAACATAAGGAATGTGTTTCCTATAAGAACATATGAAAGAAAAAGAAAGATTACTGAATTAATGCATACTTGTGTGGGTGGGCCAAAAAATGAAATCACTTGGGCAAGCATTTTATTTTTCTATCTTCATTTATGATAGAAGAAGATTTGTGTGGATTTATTTTACAAGAAAGAAAAATGGTGAGTTTGAATATTTTAGAGAGTTGAAAAACATGGTTGAAGTGAAGGTAATAAAATACATCAAGTTCCTTAAGTCATTTCAAGGAGGATATTATAAATGGGTCAATTTTTTTTTTGCATTGTGACAAATATTTTTGCGATATGAAAATCAACAATGGTCAACCATGTTTTATCTTTGTCGCAATGTGACAAAGATTGTCTCAATATGAAAATCAACCATGCTCGACCATTTTCAATCATGGTCAACCATGATCCAACATTGTATTGTGATAAAGGTTGTCTCAATATGAAAATCAATCATTAATATGAAAATCAACCATGCTCAATCATGGTCAACCATGTTTGTTTTAGGGTTTATAATATTTATCTTAGGGTTTATATACCTTGGATTTACAATATTAATCCCTTGGGTTTAATATTATTCCATTCAGCGTTTCGTATTAATCCCTTGGGGTTATTAGTGTCTTAGGTTTATAATATCAACCCTTTGGGTTTTTTAATCTAAGGGTTAAATATTATTGAAAGGGTTTATAATATTAATCCTAGGGCTTAATATAAATCCCTTGGGTTTGTAATATAAATTCCAATCGTGGTCAACCATGGTTTAACGTCGCATTGTGACAAGGATTGTCTCAAAATGAAAATCAACTATGCTCAACAATGTTTATTTTAGGGTTTATAATTTTATCTTAGGGTTTATATACCTTGGGTCTATAATATTAATCACTTGGGTTTAATATTATTTCCTTGGGTTTATAATCCTTTGGGGTTTATAATATCATTCCCTTGGGTTTATTAATCTAAGGGTTCATATTTGTATGGTATAATACCGTTCATATGGTTTATCATATTAATCCTAGGGTTCAATATAAATCCCTTGGGTTTATTATCATGGTCAACCATTGTCGACCATCGTCAATCATGGTTATCCATGGTCCAATGTTAGATTTTGACAAAGTTTGTCGCAATATGAAAATCAAGCATGGTCAAGCATGTTCAACCATGGTCCAACGCCACATTGTGACAAAGAATGTCTTAATATGAAAATTAAACATGGTCAACCATGGTCCAATGTCGCATTGTGACAAAGATCATCTCAATACAAAAATCAACCATGGTTAACAATAATAAACCATATTTATGTTAATGTTATAATATTTATCATAGGGTTTATCATAGAATTTTCTTAATATGAAAATCAATCATTGTCAACCATAGTCAATCATGGTAAACATTCATCAAACATGGTTGACCATGGTCAATTATGGTCAACCATGGTTGACTATGGTCAAGATTGGTCGAATGTCACATTACAACAAAGATTGTCTTAATATGAAAATCAACCATGGTCAAGCATGGTCCAACATTGCATTGTGATAAAGATTGTCTCAATATGAAAAACAACCATGGTTACATTGTGACAAAGATTGTCTCTTGGTCCAATGTCACATTATAATAACCATGGTCAAGCATGGTCAATAACCATGGTCACATTGAGACACAGATTGTCTCATGTTACGACATCACATTGTGACAACCATGGTCATCGATGGTCAACCATGGTAAAGCATGGTGCAACGTCACATTGTGACAAATTGTTACATATAATTTTGTCACCATGCCACTTGAATGTTAAAATGGATCTCTCGCCATCCATAAACATGTTCCATTACACTCCCTTGAAGAAGATGTGAATTTTGGGTAAAGTGGATTTATGAATTGTTAAGTGTTACCTATGCATGCTTTTCCTAGTAAGTTTTTGCGCATTTGCAGTTTCTAACCCTCATAATTGCACAAAATTGCACTCTATCTTCCATTATAGACTGCACAGGTAAATCAAAGAAAGGTAAAAATAAAAAGCAAATTCTAGAAGCATTGTTGGTCGAATATATCACAACTGAAAGCTTCTACATCATATCTATTTGAGCCATACCCCTCAGATCATGGAGCTAATTCCCTTTCATCAGGGAACCCTAATCCCCTAATTAGAGGATCTCATCCTTCTCTTTTTTATCTAAAACTTCTTCCTCTTGGCCTATATCTTGACCAGAGGATAGAGGGCTTAACAAGTTGAGAAAAGATAGACTTATGGTGTTGGATTTATATTGGAGGGCTTATCAGCTAAGGAGAGGTTTAGAGGCATTTGGGAGGAACCTCATGACATCAAGGTAAAGGTTGTAAGGCTCTTCTTTATCCCTGAATTAGTACAAATTAATCCTTTTTCCCATTGTATTGTCTTATTGAAATGATGAATGGTTTATGATTCTTTTGATATTTAGTAAGATAATCTCAATTTATAATCTCCTTGATCATTAGATTAAGATTCTTTGAATTTTTATTATTTCGTATGCCTCTAATCTCTTTTATGTCTGTGATTGTAGGTCTTTTTGAACATTTGGAAGCCTTATTGAGACAGAGCAGGGATCTTCATCAAACATTTTGCAAATAGGTAAGAGGCTTATTCTCCTACTCTTGTATTTACAATTAGAATGGAATAAGCTTAGGGAAAGAGTCGTTCAATTGTCTGTTTATTTCTAGTTTCCTTTAGGATCTAGGGAGATTGCTTTTGTCAGTAAGAGGAATTTATCTATTGTAACACAAATATTGTCTCAATACGAAAATCAACCATGGTCAAGCATGGCCAATCATGGTCAACCATAGTGAACCATGTTCCAATGTTGCATTGTGACAAAGATTCTCTCAATCGGAAAATCAATCATGACCAACCATGGTCCAACGCCACATTGTGACAAAGATTGTCCCAGAATAAAAATAAACCATGATTAAGCATGGTAAACCATGTTTATTTTAGGGTTTATAATATTTATCTTAGGGTTTATATACCTTTGGTTTACAGTATTAATTCCTTGGGTTTAATATTATTCCTTGGGCTTTAGTATTAATCCCTTGGGTTTATTAGTGCCTTGGGTTTATAATATTAATCCCTTTGGTTTATTAAACTAAGGGTTCATATTCCTAGGGTATAACATTATTGATAGGGTTTATAATATTATTTATAGGGTTCAATATAAATCCCTTGGGTTTATAGTATACATTCCTTTGGTTTATTAATCGCATTGTGACAAATATTTTCTTGATATCAATCATAGTCAACCATGGTCAAACGTCACATTGTGACAAGGATTTTGTTAATATAAAAATAAACCATGGTCAACCATGTTTATTTTAGGGTTTTTATACCTTGGGTTTATAATATTAATCCATTGGGTTTAATATTATTCCATTGGGTTTGTATTCCCTTGGGGTTTTAGTATTAATCCCTTGGGTTTACAATATCAATCCCTTGGGTTTATTAATCTAATGGTTCATATTCCTAGGGTATATAATTATTGATAAGGTTTATAATATTATTCATAGGGTTCAATATAAATCCCTTGGGTCTATAGTATAAATTCTTTTGGTTTATTAATTGCATTCTGACAAAGATTTTCTTGACATCAATCATGATCAATCATGATCAATCATGGTTTAATGTCACATTGTGACAAGGATTTTGTTAATATAAAAATTAACCATGGTCAACCATGTTTATTTTAGGGTTTATATACCTTGGGTTTATAATATTAATCCATTGGGTTTAATATTATTCCATTGGGTTTATAATATTAATCCCTTGGGTTTAATATTATTCCATTGGGTTTGTAATCCCTTGGGATTTTAGTATTAATCCCTTGGGTTTATAATATCATTCCCTCTGGTTTATTAATCTAAGGGTTCATATTCCTAGAGTATACTATTATTCATAGGGTTTATAATATCAATCCTAGGGTTTAATAAAAATCCCTTGGGTTAATAATCATGGTCAATTATGGTCAACCAAGGGGCAGCGTCACATTATGACAATGATTGTCTCAATACGAAAATCAACCATGGTCCACAATTGTCAACCATTGTCAATCATGGTCAACCATGGCCCAATATTATATTGTGACAAATATTTTCTCAGTATGAAAATCAACCATGGTCAACCATGGTGCAACATTGTATTGGGACAAAGATTATCTCAATATGAAAATGAAACATGGTCAGCCATGGTCAACCATGGCCCAATGTCGCATTGTGACAAATAATTTCTCAATATGAAAATCAACCACGACCAACCATGGTCCAATGTCTCACTCTAACAAAGTTTGTCTCAATATGAAAATAAATCATCATAAATCATGATCAATCATGGTCGAATGTTGCATTGTGACCAAAATTATGCTGATTTGAGAACCAACCATGGTCAACCATGGTCCAATGTTGCATTGTAACAAAGACTCTCTCAATATGAAAATCAATCATGGTCAACCATGGTCCAACGTCACATTTGTGACAAAGATTATCTGAATATGAAAATCGAGCATGGTCAACCATGGTCAACCATGTTTGTTTTACGATTTATATGCTTTAGGTTTACAATATTAATCCTTTGAGCTTAATATTATTCCCTTCATTTTTTAGTATTAATCCCTTTGGTTTATTGGTGCCTTGGGTTTATAATCCCTTGGGGTTTTAATATTAATCCCTTGGTTTTATATTATCAATCCCTTGGGTTTATTACTCTAAGGGTTCATATTCCTAGGATATAATATTGTTCATAGGTTTTATAATATTAATACTAGGGTTTAATAAAAAATCTCTTGGGTTTATAATCATGGTCAACCATGGTCACGACCAAGATGCAACATCACATTCTGAAAATGATTGTCTTATTTGAAAATCAACCACGATTAACCATTGTTAAACATTGTCAAGCATGGTCAACCATGGTCTAATATCACATTGTGACAAAGATTTTCTCAATATGAAAATCAACCATGGTCAAGCATGATCAAGCATGATCCAACCTTGCATTGTGTCAAATATTGTCTCAATATGAAAATCAACCATGGTCGAATGTCTCATTGTGACAAAGATTATCTCAATATGGAAATCAACCATGGTCAATCATGGTCCAACATTTTATTGTGACAAATATTGTCTCAATATGAAAATCAAACATGTTCAACCATGGTCCAACATCACATTGTGACAAAGTTTGTCTCAATATGAAAATTAACCATGGTCAGCCATGGTCAATCATGGTCATTCATGGTCCAACGTCGCATTGTGACAAAAATTGTTTGGATATGAAAACCAATCATTGTCCACCATGGTTAACCATGGTCTAATGTCACATTGTGACAAAGATTTTATCAATATGAAGGTCAACTATGGTCCAACATCGCATTTGTAACAAAGATTGTCTACATATGAAAATCAAGCATGGGCAACCATCATCAACCATGTTTGTTTTAGGGTTTATAATATTCATCTTAGGGTTTATATGCCTTGGGTTTATAATATTAATCTCTTCTTTAATATTATTCCCTTCAGTTTTTAGTATTAATCATTTAGATTTATTAGTACGTCGGGTTTATAATATCAATTGCTTGGGTTTATTATTATGTAAGTTTATATTCCTAGGATATAATATTATGAATAATGTTTATAATATTAATCCTATAGTTTAATTACATATATTTATTAATATTAACCTCTTAATATTAAACTTTAAATTTTATTATTTTTTATTCTATATTATATTTGATTAATTATTAAACTTAAACTTTAATATATATTAATATTAAACTTTAACTTTAAAATAAACTAAACTTAATTTATTCATATTAATATTATATTAAATTTTAAGTTTAATATTAATTTAAAACTTTAACTTTAATTAATCAATATTAAATTTTATATTTAATATTAAATTTTATTTTTAACATTGACTTTTAATGTGGTTGTGCATGTGCTTGATATACGCTTTCGGCGTATATCAACCACATTTATTAATGTGGCTGTGTTAGTTTTATTTTGAGTTATGTCCACTTGGTAAGTAATATTTAAACGTTTTTATTTTATTTTAAGTGAGTTACATTAGTTTTTGGTAGTTCTTTTAGTTTACTCATAGGTTATGTGTTCGAGTGGTGTGGTTCAGTGAGAAGTTATATTGGTAGCTATTGGAATTGCTCGATATTTCTAGAGAGTAACCCTCGGAATCGCCCAATGCCTCTCTAGAGAGCGTAGAATTAAAAAAATAATATTAAATAAATAAATGAAATGAAATTGGTTTAACTAGTTCAATCACATAAATGGTAGATGTTTTCTAGCATAGATCCATATTAAGCATGGATCTAACATGAGCCAAGAGGAATCAAATTTCTTCACATGCAAACTTATTTTAGAATGAAAGAAAATAATGTGTAATTTCATTGTCTAAATTGTATTCTTGATTATATACAACATTAAAATATTTTCTTTTATATATATATATAATATATATATATATATAAAGTTGGTATTCACATAAGTTGATTAACATAGGTCTTCAAATAATTTATTTAAATAATGTATTAAAATAATTTTGAAAAGTATAAGGGTTAAACATTTTACTCACATATTTTTATTTTTTTATTTTTAACTTCTAATTAATTTACATTAAATTATATTAGGTCATATGGACAATTAATTAAACATGCGTAACATATTTTTTTTCTTTTTTATTATCATTAACATTGATTCTATGTTTAGAGAATATTGCATTTGTATCTTAAGATGGACATGTGTTAAATCCAAGTGGAGCACGAACATACTTACACATCGCCTTCACACTGAGTTGTAGAATAAGCCTCTCAGTGCAATAAATATCCATTTATAATTTTATTTTAAATTATTATTATTAAATTGATAAAAGTGTTTATTTTGAAATAGAAATTCCATAGTTTTAATTTAATTATCAAAAAATTAGTTGGTGAATGGTAGGAATTCAATCTTACGAGAATATTTTTAGTAATATCCATTAATAAAAGGTTGATATTTATTTCAAAATAGTTATGCCCACTTATTTTTCAATTTAATTAAATAAATGCTATAAATTAAATTATAAATATGTATGGAATATTTTGATAATGAAATGAGTTATGATTTTTTGGCATGTGGTAATGATAAGTTATGGTATTGACACATGGTATTTTAGCAAAAACTACTTACATGTTAAGAATTTTAATAAGAAAGTGGTGTGAATCTCCATCTTTATAAGAAGGTTGTGTGAATTTCCATGATCAATATATGTTTCATTCATATATTATTTTTTTTATAATAATAATAATTTAAAATAAAGGTGCAATTGAGTTAATTTTTATAATTTTTGAATATTAACAATGTGAAATGCATTATGAGGTAGGTGTATTATTATCTATTATGGATTGATGCTTATTGGTTTTAAGTGATTTAGTTTATATAGTTGTGCTCATTATTAACCAACCTAGATCCATATTAACTCTGAATCTATCAACAACCCAGATGGATCAAATCTCTTGAGGTGCAAACCTTTTCTCAAATTTTGCACTCAAAAAAGAGATTTGATCCCTCTTGGCTTGATATATCCAGAAATAGGATAGAGAGATTACCAGTCTAGTGGATCTATGTCTTATATTTTGAATTCAAATAAAGCGGTTACCTAACATTATTAGGCTTTCCATTTTTGAGGCACTTTCCACTTAATTGGTTGTGGGAAACCTCTTTTAGCAAGTTTCCAACACCTTTGTGTTTATTTTAGAGTTTAGTGATACATTTAAATTCAAGCAGACTCTATCCATTAAGGTCTTGGTATCTTTGATGGTAGGGTACTTTCCACTTAATTGGTTGTGGGAAACCTTTAATCTCAATGTCTTTTAAAAATATAAATTTTTTTTTGGTTCCTTCTTATTGGACATTGGATAAACAAACGCTCCTTATGTGTTTCATTACATGGACTAACTGCCTCTCTTGGATCCTTATCTTTGGTGATGCGAGCATTGACTAAGACCTGCGGGTTTTGGTTTAACGATAATCGTGATTCCCAACAAGTGGTATCAGAGCATAGGTCATGAGTTCGATACACACCTGACTCGCGTTAGGGGGGAGATTGTTGAACATTGGATAAACCAACGTTCCCCGCGTGTTTCATTACATGGAATAAAGGCCTCTCGTGGATCCTTATCTCTGGCAATGTGATCGTTGATTGATCAAGGGCTCAAAAAATAGCTCAAATTTTGAAGTTGTCAAATTGGTGTGGAACCTAGATGACCACATGGTGCATGTCATCTTGAATCCGCTGCAACTCGTTTCACGCGAAACAGACTCCGTATGACTCCAGAAACGAGTTATGTTCATTTTCCTAAACACGCGAATTTAAAAAAAAGGACAGCCCAGTCAGCAGTCCGTACTACTGACGTGGCATTGACTAGGCAAGTGATGTGGATGTTGACTTGGTCAATGGGCTCCTCAGCTAATGAAATCATTCCAAGTGGCACATTTTGATTGGTCGTATTTTAGTGGTTTTTATTGGTGGAATGATTGCCAACCATGGGTTGACACGTGGCCCAGCCAGAGGCCGCCACGTGGCAGCCTAGGAGGCCACCAAAATTTTGTTTCAAGTCTAGGTAGAGGCAACAAGGGTCAAACCCGCGATCCCGTAGCACACATACATAGCCCTTGCCAATACACCACACCTGTTGTCACTTAACCATATTTTTCGTGCGGATTAGTTAAAGAGTTTTCGCGCGCAGTTCAGCAGTTGGGCCAGCCTATAGTTAGAGTTAACCGCCTATGTGAACCCACTCCTGTTAGCCATCATTAGTTTATGTTACCTTTGCCGCATGACTTCCTAGGAAAACCGTTAGGGTAGCTGCCATATGACACTACTCTTGTAACCGCCAATGTTTAAACAATCGTCGAAGGAAAGGGGCTAGCGCCAAGGTCTAGCCCTTAGGCACATGGCCCTCATATGACCTTTATCCTGATTTTTAGGCCTCAACGGGCAAATTATTTGTCTGACAAATCTGTCCAGATTTCAGTGGATTTGGTCACCAATTAGTGGGAATCGAGGTGAAAATGAGGGTTTGTGCTAGATTTTGGGCAATTTGTGGAGTGAATAGTGGAGAAACTAGGAGAGGTCATAACTTCTCCAGTTTGCGACCAAATTAGGTGCAGAAGGAGGCTAGGTAGCCATTTTTGGACATTCTGGACTCATTGGAGGAGGTGACAAAGGAATTTGAGCATTGTAAGCACATCTTTGTACACATTTGAGCATAATAGAGAGGCCCAAGCCATTGGAAGTTGGACCAAGGAGACATAGCCCAGGAGGGGTGAACTCCTTCATCATCTCCTTCATCATGTTCCTGTTGTGATGTGTTGTTGGTGATGTTATGTACATTTATATGTTGTTGTTCAGTTTCTTATTTATGTTAATAAAATTAACATAAAAACTCATCTTCACTTGCAATAAACTCATGAATCCTTAAGCACATGAATAACATTTTGTTTATAATTTGAGGGAGATCTTAGCACAGAAAAACTAATATTCCTAATCAGATAATTTTGGTATCAAAGCACTAGGTTTTCTTTGTGCAAGAAGGATTTAACTATTTGCAAGTTTATGTTAGGTTTACAAGGTTAAAACTCAAAAGAGGAGAAGGGAAGCTAATTAGAAGCCCTAAAGTTGGGTCAAGGGGAAGGAGGGCAAGGTTACCACAATATCCAACACTAGTTCTTCCTCAAGTTGTAGTTGACTCTAGTGAGCATGTCTCATGAAGGAGAACCTACAAACATGACAAAAGATGAGAAGGTATTCAGGAAGGCTTTATTTGATATGACAAAGATGGCAAAGGTCCTTTATGAATAGAGGAATACCATACTCTAGGGTGAAAGCTCCAAACATCCCAAAGGAGAAGGTTCTTCAGGAAGAGGTAATGGAAATGGAGGTAAACCTCCGCCCTCTCCACCATCTTCTTCATCTTCTTTTTCACAGACATCTTCACCCTCTTCCACTAGCATAACCCTTACTCATACTCATCAACATACCTCAAAAGGAACTGGTAAATCACCCTTATTAAAAATTGATGTTAAATTTGAGCTACCCATGTATAATGGTGAAGTGAATGCAGAGAAGCTAGATAATTAGATTCTTCAGTTGGAGGTATATTGTAGAATTCAGAAACTTCAAGAGGATGACATAAAGATTCAGTTAACTTCCTTGAGAATGGAGGGTGTAGCACTAGTATGGTGGGAATCAAAGGCATAAGAGGAGATAAAAAACACGGTAATATATCAATTACTTGGTCTGATTTAATTGGTGCAATTAAAAGACAATTCTACCCTCTAGCTTATATGCAGATATCCATCATGAATTAGCAGAACTTTAGACAACTTAAAGGTCAAAATGTGTAATATTACACCCAAGAATTCAAAAAAAGGTCTCCAATGTTAGGTGTAGATTTGAAATCACAAGACATGTTGTTGAAGTACATAGGTGGTTTACACATTTACCTTAGGCATACTATCTTAATGTTTAATTCCAATAATCTAGATGATGTGTGTGTGCAAGCCACTCATCTTGAGGCAAGAGGGAAAAACAATTCAGAAGATGGTAGTAAAAAGCCATTTAAGAGTGAAGGAAAAGAAAAGTGTTTCAAAGGGAAGGGAAAGAAAAATGCATCTATCAAGAAGGAAGGAGAGAAATTAACATGAAAACATTGTTCCAAATAGGGTCACAATGAAGCTCATTGTCAGAATCTTTATCCCGAAATGAAACCAAAGAAATTCAACAACAAGGGAAAACAAAAGATAACTGAAACCACTCAACATGAATTGGGATCTGATTGGGGTGATGAAACTGAAATTACAGTCATGGGTATGAAAGGAAAAGAATCCATTTCTAGCACTAGTACTTCAAATTCACACAATGAAACTCCAAATGAAAAGAAGAGGATATAACTTTTTCACATAAGGGTGATCTCTAAACATAGAAAAATTGATACACTTTTTTACAGTGGCTCTCAAGCCAATATTATCTTTGAAAATATTGTCAAAAGTTTAAACTTGGAAACAATTCCACATCATAAACCATACCCACTTGGATGGGTGTGTGACAATGCACAATTGCAGGTTACTACAAAGTGTAAACTAAAATTCACCATTACTGCAAATTTTATAGATGAAGTGGAGTTTGATGTTGTGCCATTAGACATATGTGGTATAGTTTTGGGAAGCCCGTACCTCTGTGATAGAAAATCTATCTTCCATAGACATGAAAAAATACCATTTATTCAAAGATGGAGTAGAATATATTGTGAGAGATCATAGCACGAAACTAAATCTTTCACTTGTTAATGCGAGGTAGATGAAAAGACTAGTGAATTCAAGTAAGAGTTTTGTGCTTCTAATGATCAAACCCAAAAATGATGTTGATAATGAAGCTTTTAAAGGTTGTGATTCAAAGTTGAAATCTGAATTGGCTGATGTAGTTAACCAATACGATGAGATGTTTCAGGAACCAAAAGGATTACCTCCCAAAAGAGGAATCCAACATGAGAGATAGTTGTAGCAAGATTGTCCTCTTCCTAACAGTGGCATGTACATCATTCATGTCAGTGATGGAAAGTGCAGAAATTAAAAAGAAAATTCAAGAGTTGTTGGATAATGGGATCATTAGGCCATCTTCTTTGCCATGTGGTTCACCTATTGTTTTGGTGCCAAAGAAGGATGGAACATGGGGCATGTGTGTGGATTTCCGTGCATTGAAAAAAATTATGGTAAAGAACCGTTACCCACTGCCTAGAATAGATGATTTACTTGATCAATTGAAATATGAAAATTATTTTACTAAGTTGGACTTAAGGAGTGGCTACCTTCAAATTAGAATTATTGAAGGAGACATTTGGAAGAAAACATTCAAAACAAGACAAGGTTTGTTTTAATGGCTAGTTATTCCTTTTGGTTTATGTAATGCTCCTACTCCATTCATATGTGTGATGAATGATGTGTTGAGGCCATTTCTTGATGAGTTTTTTTATAGTCTACTTAGATGACACCTTAATTTTCAGTAAATCTCGTGATGAACATATCATGCATGTGAGAAAAGTACTTGGTGTCTTAAAGAAAGAATAGTTGTATTTAAAGATGTCAAAGTGTAAGTTTGCAAAAACTTCTTTAGTTTACGTTGGTCATATTGTTGGAGGAGGTGAGTTGAAAATATATCCCTCCAAGGTTGATGTCATTTTAAATTGGCCAAGGCCCAAGACAGTTATGAAGGTAAGAAGTTTTTTGGAAGCATCCCAATATTGGAGGAAATTCATTGCTAACTTTCTTTTATAGCAGCTCCTTTGCATGCATTGAAAAGTGTGAAAAAGGTTTTTTAGTGGGGATGAAAACAATAAAAGGCCTTTGATGCATTGAAGGAAAAGATCAGTTCAACTCCAGTACTTTCACTTCTAAACTTGAGACTGTCATTTGAGATTCAGACTAATGCTAGTAACTACACCATGGGTGTAGTTTTCATGCAACATGGTTAGCCTATCTGTTTTCATTCAGAAACTTTTAATGGTGCAGTGATTAATTATCCTACATATGAAAAGGAATTGTATGCATTGGTGCAAAGTATGAAAAAGTGGAAACACTATTTGACGGGTAAGGAAACAATTATTCACACTAATCATCAGCCATTGCAATACTTGCAATCTCAATCAAAGTTGCAGCAATCAAGGCACTTCCGATGGATGAGTTTTCTTCAACAATTCCACTTGGTAATCAAGTATAAGAAATGTATCTACAATAAAGTTTTTGATATGCTTTCTAGGCCTATTGTTAGTGCAACTACTTTACTCAAGCATAATTTTATTTTGCATGAAAGTTATATTGAGCAATATGCATTAGACAAAGAATTTCAAGATGTTTATGCAAGTTTGAGTCAAGGTAACCAAGTAGAGGAATTGGATTATCATTTGCATGATAACTTGTTGTACCAACTTGGTAAGATTTGTATTCCACAGGGAGAAAGAGTCAACATCATAAGATAGGCACATACTTCTCTTACTGTTGGTCATTTTAGTGTAAGTAAGACGGTGGCACATCTACAGAGGTATTGTTATTGACCTTGTATACTTGAAAGCATGTCACATTTTATTAAAGGATGTTCATTATGTGTAGTCAGTAAGCCTAACAGTAGGAGGTTAGGATTGTACACACCACTTCTGGTTCCTTCACAACTGTGGGAGAGTGTTTCTATGGATTTTGTAGGAGGTCTTCCATTGTCAAAAAGAGGTCATGATTATTTGTATGTAGTTATGGATAGGTTTAGAAAAATGTGTATTTTGATTCCATGTAAAAGGAAAGTTACAGCTAAACAGACTCCTCAGTTATTCTTTCAGAATGTATGGGTTCATTTTGGATTTCCCACATCCATTGTTAGTGATCGAGATTCTAGCTTTGCTGGGAATTTTTGGTTAATCTTGTGGGGATTCATGGATACCAAATTGAAAAAATAGTACAACTTTTCTTCCAAAAATAGATGGTCAAACAGAGGTGGTGAACAAGATAGGGATACATCTTCTTCGTGGGTATTGCAGAAAGCATCCTAAGTTGTGGGATGAACATTTTCACTATATTCAACATGCTTACAACCGGGCCAAGCACTCTTCAACTCAAATATCGCCATTTGATGCATGTTTGGGGTAATTGCCTAAGTATCCTTTGGATTTCATTTTTGGAAAAGATGTTTCTATTGATGGTCATAGTGACATAGAAAAAGCAAGAAGATTCATTGAAAAAATCCAATTCGTACACCAAAGAGTTCAAGAACAACTTGAAAATAGCCAAGGAAAGTACAAAGAAAGGCATGAAAAACATCATATAGATCACAAGTTCCAGGTCGATGATGAAGTTTGGCTTCACATTAGCAACGAAAGACTCCAAGGAGAAGGTAAAAAATTGAAACCAATCATATATGGTCCATTCAGAATTTTGGAAAAGATTGGTAACAATGCCTTTAGGTTGGATTTGCCTTCATATATGAAAATTTATGTTGTTGTTAATGTTGAGAACTTAAGGTTGTATGAGCCTCCATTGATTGAAGATCAAGGAGAAAATGTCCAACCTCCTTCCATAGAGGATTTTTCTCCTGAATACCTTGATAAACTACAACAAAACACCATTCTTGATAGAAGAAAAAGGTCTTCAAAATGAGGTAAAGTGGATTACCTTCGAGTGGGGCTCAAGGGAACAAATCCTTCAAAGGCAAAATGGATCGAGACTGGAAAGGTGAGGGAATTGTACCCTCACCTGCTGGGTAATTGATAGTGATATTTTGGGGTCCAAAAGGCTTCCAGTAGGGAGGAATGATCAGCTCCTCAAAAAATAGCTCAAATTTCAAAGTTATCAGATTGGTGTGGAACCTAGAAAACCACGTAGTGTTCTTCATCCTAAATCTAGTGCAAATTGTTTCGTGCGAAATGGACTTCGTATGACTCCAAAAATGAGTTATGTTCACTTTCCCAAACAGGCGAATTTCGAAAAGAAAAGGACAACCCAATCAGTAGTACATACTACTGATGTGGTGATGACTGGACAAGTGATGTGGAAGTTAACTTTGTCAATGGTCTCCTCAACTAATGAAATTGTGCCAAGTGGCAGATTCTGGATGGTCAAATTTTTGTGGTTTTTATTGGTTGGAATGATGGCCAACCACGGGCTGATACATGGCCCTGTCAGAGGCTACCACGTGGCAACTCGGGAGGCCACCAAAAGTTTGTTTGAAGTTTGGGAAGAGGTAGGGGGGTTGAACCCATGACCCCCTAACAAACATGCACAATGCTTTGCCAATTCACCACACATGTTGTCGCTTAACCATATTGTTCGCGTGAATTAGTTAAAGAGTTATGGTGTGTAGTTCGGTGGTTGGTCCAGCTTGCGTGGGGCCAGCCCATGGTTATAGTTAACCACCCATGTGAACCCGCCATCTTTAGCTATCAGCAGCTTATGTTACCTTCACCGTATGACCGCCGGGGAAAACTGTTAAGGTAGCTGCCATGTGACACCACTCTCATAACTACCAACGTTTAAATGACCATACAAGAAAAAAGGACATTGGTGAGGGTCAAAAAGTGTTACCATAAGCTCATTGGTGACGGTCAAAAGAGTCTCCGTCACCAAAAATTGAATGTCACCAAAGGTGGCATTGCCAAAAGTATAGGTGTTGTGGTGACATTCAAGGTTCGTCACCAATAATGAATTATAATGATGGATAGTGACGTCACCATTTCATATGAGAAATAGTGATGGACATTAGCCTCCATCACCAAAAAATTGAATGTCACCAAAGGTGGTGTGGCCAAAAGTATAGGTGTTTTTGTGACATTCAAGGTCTGTCATGAATAATGATTATAATGATGGATAGCGACCGTCACCATTGCATATGAATAACAATGATTTATTGTGATGGACCTTTTATGGCCATCACTATTGATGCATATATATGGCAATGTTCATTGGCCGTCACAATTTCATATTTTGATGAGGGTCGAAAAATGTCACCATAAGCTCATTGGTGAAAGTCAAAAGAGTGTTTGTCGCAAAAAAAAGAACGTCACCAAAGACTGCATTGCCAAAGTATAAGTGTTGTGGTGACATTCAAGTTCTATCACGAATAGTTATTATTATGACATATAGTGAACGCCACCATTTCATATGACCAATAGTGATTTATGGTGATGGATCTTTCATGGCTATCATTATTGATGCATATCTATATATATATATATATATATATAATATTATGGTGGCAGTCGTTGACCATCACCATTTCATATTTTGGTGAGGGTCGAAAAATGTCACTATAAGCTCATTGGTGATGGTCAAAAGAGCCTTTGTCACCAAAAGTTGATCGTTTCCATTCCATATGAATATTTGGGCACAATGGAATCGAACCACCAACCTCCTGCTTGTAAAGCAGGTGCTCTTCCATTGAGCTAGCACCCTTTAAAAAATTATACTTCAAAATATTAGACCTTGAAACTCTATAAATTTTAAATTCTACAACTTTCAATCAATTATAAAACTTTGTAAATTCTTGGCAAATATTTTACTAATCAAGCAAAATAAAATCGAAGTTGCAAGTCCCTACCTAATGGTTATGGAAGCTATGAAAAGTGGGTGGAGGGAAAAATAGTTACGTATAAGATACTCAATATGTTTAGTTGAATACTCAATTAGAAGTGAAACTTTGATGACATCCATAGCCTAAAAATGACCTATAATTATCAAACTTAAAATCTGCAATTATACCAAAGATTGATTTCTCACCTTATGAATCATGTAAATATGTTATGACAACATAAAAATATGACTCTAAAACATTGATTTTCATGCCAAGAAGTAAAAAATAGTGAGTACATATGATGCAATTATGAATAATGAGCTATATGCTTGAATCTAACTAGCTATGGATTGTAGAGAACTAATTGCGAGTGCTTCTCATTATTAATTCATTTAAGATGTCAAAATACAATGATCAATAACAATGACTCTGAAATGTAACCACTAAAACGATGTTACAATTGTAAGCACAAAGTTTGGCTAATATTTGTTACAACAACGAACTATTCAAGGGGTATTCAAACACTTCCAATCCACACTGATCATGAGTATCGAAAGATGCAATTGCATGGATACAAGGAAATCACTCTCTACCTCTCAATGATAACCATGTGCTCCCATAAGTATTGCAACTAGCAAAAGGGTGTGAAGACAAGAACCTCAACGTAAAATGAATTACATAATACAAAATCACACTTGGGGGGTTTTGAACCTAGGTATCCATGTAAATAAAAAGCCCAATCACCTCACTTCTTACCTCTAGACCACACTCCCATGGGCTCAAAGATTTTAGTTTTAAATGGAGTCATCTTAAATTTCATTTGATTCTCTACATTAGCATTGGCAGATATTACCAGTAAATAATGAATTTTAAATAAGACAGATATTATATGCTAAAACAACCAACATACAAAATGGCACTAAGCTTATGACTCAGTCTCATACCAAATATAATTGTGTTTGTTGTCTCTCTATTATGTAGTGGTAATGTTTCAACTATTATAACTAGGTCCTTGCAGAACCTACTCATCATGGGGAAATATTTAGCACCAACAAATAGGCTTATTATTATGTTGACCTCAAAGTCTAAAAGGAGATGGAACTCCATATCCAGAGTATTTATTTGGTGAGTCTTGCACTTTAATGTGAATATTTATTTATTTATTTGTTTAATTTATACATTACAAAATTATAGTCTGAAAAGACACAAACAAGTTTTCGCATATATGACCATCACATATAAATTGAACATAAAATGAAAATTGTATATTATCAGCACAGTACATGGGAAAGCTTACAAAGGAAAAAAATAAAAAGAGAAGCAAATGCAAGAACAAAAGAACATCAAAAACAAATGGTAGATAGGTAATTCAGTAACCTCCAAATGAGTCACAAAGCAACCTAGTCAGCTTTGAATCTCTTATAGGAATATGGGGAACTATTTTCAGCTAGTGCATTGATTTGGCCTATTCTAGTGTCTGACCCTCACTACTTGCCAGGCATAACCAAAATTTAATTAGAAAAGGTCCAAGAAGAGTCATTCAAAGTCATTGTGAAGCATTGTATTAAGAACAAACCTATATATATATATATATATTATATATTTATATAATATATATATATATATATATATATATATATATATATTAATATATATATAATATAATATATATATATATATATATATATATATATATATATAAATATATATATATGAGAAAATAACAAGGCAAGTAGGAGTCCCCAAGTTGTAAACACCAAAATTATTAGCAATGACAATGAAATACCTTCAAGAGTTCAATCATTATTCTCTAGCAACAAACATTGAGTTTCAAAGGACAATAAGTGTGCCATCAGTTTGCCTAGCCTCTATCAAAGAGAAATTTAGTAGACAAGTATTGCTTCCAATTGATTTTTGGAGAAAAGAAAAAGGAAATGAAGAAATAATTGAAAAGGACAAAATAGTTGCATTGTCTTGATATTAAAATTACAGGAACTCGATTAGATGGTTATCCCAAAGGGATAAAATAGGCTTTTACTTCTATGAGATAGGGAAATTGAAGCTAGTAATGCGAGGCTTGGATTCAAAAAATTTATAGTGACTTGAACATCATCTTAAATTGTTGACTAAGGAAAAGCTTAGAAAAACCAGCAAAGATCTTCCTAAGATTTTTAAAATGATTTTTTTTTTTTTCTTTCAAGTAATTATATTCTCCATGCATTAACACCAGGTTTCCCCTCTATTTGAACAATGAAGTGAATTTCTCATTCATGAAAATGAAATATGAAAACAAAAAGGGGTAAAATGAGACCCAGAACGCCACTTTAAGATTTTATAGATTTTTGCCTCCTACCTGTGCAACTATCTTCAAAAATTGGCATACAAAAAAACCAATGAAGAACTTGCTAAGGTTTTTAAAATGCAAATATTTTCTTTCAAGTAATTATATTTTCCATGCATTAACACCATGTTTCCCCTCTATTGGAACAATGAAGTGAAGTTCTCACTCGTGGAAATGAAATATGCAAACAACAATGGGTAAAATGAGACCGAAAAAGTCACTTTAAAAATAGATTTTTGCCTCCTACCTATGCAACTTTCTTTAAAAAAAAAATGGCACATTCCTAATTTTTATAAATTGTGAATCTGCCAATTTTTCAGGCCTAGTTCTCATTTTGTCTTGGCCTTGGTGATTTATCAACGTGTTCTGCAACACTAAAACACATATTGCACTACTCACAATATGCACATTATATTATAACAAATGCATCAGGAAGTTTTCATCCATCATACTCATAATCAATCTTATTATTTTTTGTGATTAAAAGAATGTACATTAAAAAAAATCATCAACTAAGACCATGCACCTTCAAAACATGTTCTTGTTGACTTACATATAGCCCAACATAATCCACCTGAAAATGATTCATCCTTTTCCTTGTCAGAAGGGGAGGAGAGACCTAAAGGCATAAAACCTTAACAGTAAAATCTTAAGATTGAAACTTCTAGAGTTGTAATGGGAACACACTTTTCTTTACATACAAAATTGGTTACAAAACTGCAAAATGGAACCATAAATTATCTTTTTTGAAGCACCAAATCCACAAAGTAAAAACTTACTCCAATGAAAAGGTTTGTCTACCTTATCAATTTACATTCAAAGCACGTTATCTTCCAATTTGGAGAGTGTGGGTAGAAATTTGAACAAGGAATCTACATAGGCAATGAGATGGCATATTTATGAACATTATTGATATGAGCACACTACCAACAATGTGAATACTCACAAAAGAAAGTATGCAAGTATTAGAGGAGATTGTGGAAATTGTCCACATCTCTGTAAACCCATTTGTACTAAGACATATATAAAGAGTAAAAACTATGGGAGAGTGGTCATGTTTGAGCCATTATATGCAACAACTATTTTTAGACAAGGAAATATGTTTATTCCAAAGTAAAAGTTACATTTCTAATGTTTGATGTAAGTATCCACTTGGCGTATCCACAAGTATCCAAAGATGTAATTGCATGGATACAAGGAAATAACTCTTTACCTCTCAATGATAATTGTATCCTCCTACAAGTATTTCAACTAGTAAAGGGGTGTGAAGACAAGAACCTCAAAGAAAAGAGAATTGCACAATACAAAAATAAAAAGTATCCAAAGATGCAATTGCATGGATACAAGGAATACAAAAATACACTTCATCCCCCCTCTACCTTTACAGAATAGATATAGGGGAATAACAAAAACATCCATAGAGAATAGGATTATAGTGGGAAAAATAAAGACGATAAGAAAAAAATAACCAGCAACAAAATCTACTAATTTGAACATGTGTCCACGTGTACTAAAAAATTAGAGGAAACAAAAGAACCCAACTTGATTGATTATGCACTTGATAAAATGGTATTTACTTATTTAGTAAAAAGGAAGAAAATCTTACCCTCTTTTCTATTGTCCTTTGGAATAAATCCTCTATGTATGACATTGGGGTTTTGTGCTATGCTTTATCCTTACTCTCCAACATTAAAATAAGAGTTCCAAAATTGGTTTCTAAATACGACAGGTTTGTTTGAGCTTGGACCAAACCTAGTCAAATGTTATCAAGTTTGACCAAGATGCGATGAGCTTAATTATGTTTGCCTAAGCTAGTCAACAAGCTTGACCCAGGATTTTGAAAAGGAAGTTTGATAGAGATGATTGCCCTGACATATTTTGACAAATTTTCCCTTTTTGTATGTCTCGAAGGGAGAATCTGAACTAGTCTCATCTTACCACAATGTGGCTAGATAAATGAGACAAATTAAAACCAATAGTATCCACTAAGAGATTGCGAGTGAGGGGCATTTGTTCTACCAAAAGATGATCAGAACTTGCATCTAACTCTAGCCATTGTTTTTTTTGTTGTTGCATCCATAAGTACAAACAAAAACTTTCCATCAAAGATGCTTGAACACTGATATGGGAAATTTCAGCACATCACTTCATATATATCAAAATACTTCATACTTCATACCTTTTATCCACAACCAGCCAACAATTCATACAAATAAGTGTTTAAAATTGTTTATGTGCACATTTGGTTTTGTTGTACTTACACGTGGACTAGTATTCTAGTGATTTGACTGTGCTCATACTATGTGTTAAATTTAAGTTATGCATATGATATTAATACATTGTTATTGTTGGTGTTGTTACATGGTTATGTGTTTGTTGGATTATGTTTTGGTTTATGATTTGTGCATTAGGGTTAATTGTGCCTATGTTATTTATGATTTTGTGCAATTGTGATTAAATTATGCCTATGTTTCCGGTGAAATGTGGAGCTTGGGTGAATGATGTCACCTAGCGGGAGCACTGAGTGATGTTACAAGTGGTACCAAAGCCATGTTGCAGCGCTAAGCCTTCATGGGCCAAAGACAACACACAGACATAGCACAGGGGAAAATTTTTGGAATGGTTTCCATTTGTTTGACAATTATCAAATAGGGAACATGGATTTTTTGGGTCAATTGCATTGTTCATTCACAAACAGGGGACAACAGTTTGACCCAATCTATTTTAAATTAGCAATATTCAGTTTTGCAAGGCATTTTCAGCGTTTTATAGAGGTAGGGTTTCTAGAAATTACAGGTATGGGTCTCTATTTCAACCAGAGGTATTCATAATTTTGGGTAATTTATGACAATACAAGAGGTGTTTGGATTGGCCATGTTACAAAGGCTTAGAAAATATCGATGAAATGCATGTGTATGGAATTAGGACAAATGATTCCATGTTGGCTAGTGTGATCCATACCTATGCAACCCTTTCAAATCTGTAAAAGGGAAACCCTGCTCATGATATTGAGAGAGCCAAGAACCCAAGTGGGATTACATGGATTAAAGATGAAGCATATGGGTGAAATGTTTAACAGGTTTACCAAATGTTTGACAAAATATGCCCAAGGGATGTTTTCTTATGGAATCTAATGATTAAAGGGTATGCAAGTAAATGGATCGGTGAGAAATTCCTTGGCCTTTTATCTCGAATTCCGGAGAGAAATATACAACCAAACAATGTCACCTTTCCCACTGTGCTCCAAGCATGCACCAACCTTTTGTCCCTACAAGAGGCCCAGGGGATTCATTATTACATAGCCAAGAATGGGTTGCAAACAAAATTGTCCTTAGTACAAACCATGAATTAATTTATATTAGTCAGTGTCCTCTTTCATATGACCCTACCCTTTAGAAAAGAGTGGTTAAAAGAAATTTTATAATATCAGCCACCTTTAAACTATAACCCAATGCCACCATTTTAACAAAATACTCAGGCTTGGAGACTTATGAAGCTATATGCTTCTTCTTT
Organism: Pinus taeda; assembly: GCA_000404065.3. Lineage (NCBI taxonomy): Eukaryota > Viridiplantae > Streptophyta > Pinopsida > Pinales > Pinaceae > Pinus > Pinus taeda. The sequence goes on along the minus strand of APFE031717652.1, from coordinate 67,401 downwards.
CTCTTGTTACTTAATGGAATTAGCTCTATTTTCTTATCCTCTATTTAATCTCTATGTTTTTCATTATGCAGCTCATTCCCTTGTTTTCTTAATATGCTACATATATCTTTTTTTCTACATTGAAACCTTCAAATATTCCCAAATTTCAAACATGCCCAATCTTCAAACCTACAAATATCTCTTACCATCCTTATGTATTATTACATTTTTTTTAACTTTTGATTCTCCTTTTTGCTTGAGCCAGTCCTACCTTTTTTTCATAGTCTTGTCATTCTTCATTTTCCCTACACATGGCTAACTATACTTCAGAATTACACAGATATTTACTCTATTTCCTCCTGTTGGAAGTTTCAAGGTTCAAATCTGTTTCACTGTCAAGTACTATAAGTGCATAAAAAAACCATTTTGACCTGCCATGCAACCCATAGTGTGTTGGACCTAGATCATAACATAAAAAATCACATTTACCCTTGTCAGCTACATGTTCAGATTTAACAATGGATTTTATCATTATGAGCTACCCAAGAAACCTTTACAATTGAAATTGCACCTACAAACACCCCTCTAAGTATTTATTAGATAAAACTCTCTAACTAATGTCTCCAAGGCTCAAAGCTAAAATGGTTTCTAACCCAGAATTGAAAAACAGTGTATTGGTAAAGGTAACGTTAATGATTGGGAGAGGTGTAGGGTTTAAATATCCCTCCCCTCATGCTAACTTGGGTTTGAAGTACAATAATGTGACGTTGGGGTTTGTAACCACTTTGGGTCACTTAATGTTTAAATGGGTATAGCTGTTGCTTCACTAATACACTAGAAATGTTGAAATTTGCAAGAAATTATCCTTGGACATCAAATATGGAATATTTTTCCACTTATCATCAAGTTGATTTGTGTCAGTGTGATCATTAAGTTAAATAACATTCATCTCAATAATTCTTATTAAATTTTACTTAAATATAAGAGTCCTTACCTAACCTACATGGGGGCAGAAAGGGAGCCATTTTTAATAGAAGTGATAGAATACTAGCTGGAATGAAAGTCTAAACTATTCTAGAGAGTACCAAAAAGGACATAACAAATTAACATGGTTCTAGAATTTATACATCACCTTAGTGTGTGATGGCCAAGAAAAGTAGAAGATAAATCCAAATCTAACTAATACACTAGATATGTAGGAATATGCATGTAATTCTCCTTAGACACTTCAAAAATGGAACCTTTTTCGACTTACCATAGAGTTGATTTGTTTCAGTGTGATCATTATTAAGTTAAAGAATATTCATCTCAAACATTCTTGCTACAATTTACTTAAATATAATAGCCCATACCTGGCCCACCTGAGGGCAGAAGAGGAAACCTTTTGGACAGAAGAAAATGAATCATAGTTAGAACAATGGTTAAACTATTCTATAGAGTACTAATGAGGATATGACAAATACACTATGGTTCTAGCATTTATAAAGTACCTTTGTGAGTGATGGCCAAGAAAAGCAACAGATAAATCGAAATCTAACTCCAAGATTTTGTGAAACCGTCCATCAAAGTCTCCACAGATCTCAATCTAATGTGGACAATTAGAACAGATAAGCAAAACCAATGAATTCGGTGCATATTGGATTTCTATAAAATTCTATAAAAGACGGATATAGTTGACTCCTATATAAGCGAATATATATATATATATATATATATATATATATTATATATAATAATATATATATAATATATATATATATATTATATATATCTTTTGAAGAAGAGATAGAAGTACAACCAAATAGCCAAATATGTTTGGCCAAATAGAGGTCTTCACTTATAAGTTGTTTCTCTGCTGCGATTGTGTTATTTTTAATTTTGTTGTCACTGTTATATTTTGTTATTATTGTTGTTGCCACTATTTTATTATGTTTTTTCATTTGCAGTTTTTGTGTCATGCCTCTTTCTAAAGCTACTGTGAATCTCGCATTTCAATAGGTAAGCACTGTAATTAGTAAGTTTTTTATTCTAATCATAAATTTGGCTCATTCTGGCCTTCCTCACAGTCACACTAATAGGTGTAACTTATAGCTATTATACTAAGCACAACATATTATCAAAAATGCAGATTAACTAAGTTCAATTCAAAATGTACCACGATTACATATTGTGTTTAACCAGACGCAAAGAATATTAACTCGATGTTTTTTATTGACTAATAAAAATATAAATAAAACTTTAAGTTCTATGAACTCTCTGTTATACGCCTTGTTGCATGAGTTCTCTTCATTACATTCTAAAGAGGATTGGGTGGGGATGTTGTGGAGGTTACCGTTCAATTCCACCTCATCATGGTCACATATTTTAATTCTCAATGTTCCTATCTTGGTTTTGTTAATGGGGATGGATGAGAGATGTGATAGAGCCTTTTACACTCTTACAATGATAATACAGGAAGCGATAAATCATTTTCTCATTTGTTGAGATCAAGTATGATAAGGATGCAACTTACACTTCAATCAAACCAGGGCTCCCTAGTGCTAATATAGGAGCCCATTCATCATATATGTTAATAGCATTAAGAATTGTTGTAACTGTAGCATCATGTTGTTTGGCTTTATATATCTCATTGATATTCATAGCACCTTAAGCCGCTACCAAATGTTGATAAACTAGATGCACAAAAGTGAGTTGGCCTATCACCTTTTTCAAGAATGCAAATTAAAATATAATTTTAAAATGAATTTTTCCCTTACCTTATGTAAAAGAGGCAAAAAATTCTGATAAAGAATGTGCAAGTCTGTGCAATAATTTTGGACATCAATCTTTGTACTTCAGTGTCAATTCAAGGCAGACATTTCTGCCTCAGTTGGGCTGGCTAGCTAATGGAAATGTGGTTACAAATCAGGATAGGTGGGGTGGAAAAGCTTAACCAGATGAAACTCGTGAAGGAAGGAGTCTTGTTTCAATAAGAATAATAAATATTTGGACTACTTTATCGTCATTATGAATGGAACAGATGGGTATACATATCACTACTAGATGGGTGGGAACAATAAAGAGATAGAAAAACCCTTTACCTGGTGGGGCTCTACCTAATGTACCCACGTATAGCTTGTCTCCTAAAGAGAGTGTTGAACTTGAAAGACACTTGCAACAACTTATGGATGCAGGCTGGATATAACCTAGTTCCTCTTCAAGTGGCTCTCTGGAATTTAGAATCCCTAAAAAGGACACATGAGAACTACCTACTAATCGATTGCTTGTTGGTTGGTCGAATCATCAGGGCTTGCTTGTCAACAGCTTACCAGCAGCTTAACTAACCATTGGTAGATGGAGATGGAAAATTTCACATTAGGTCGCATCAAGCCACATCAAGCCTTCTCGATGGACAGTTAGTTGGCGATAGAACATGCATATTACATGTTGGTTGAGTTTATCCATAAGCATATCTAGCAAATCAAGATCAATACCCAACAACAGAGACAACCCCTTCTCTTCCTGTCTCGCACCATCAATCAAGGTGATACCTGTGACTGAGAATTGAGGGAAGAAGCTAATTACAAATGTATAAGGGAATGCTAAGAAGTTGAATGATGTTAATGGCATTAAAAATAACCCATGCATCATCACCTACTAAACCAAGGATCACCTCATGATGTTCACCATTAATTAGCGCAGAGTGCATCATATCATAATCAACCACGATTTACATAGAGTGGTTATAAACATGTTGGATGCAACATAATTAATTGAAAGAACAAGCAAAGATAAGGGCTAACAATGGTATTTCACGTAGTGATATGTATCAAGATACTTGCTTGCTCTGTAAAGTAAGCAAGAAGAAACACATAAAATTAATGGTATATATAGTTTGAAACATGAAATAAGAGCACGATTTAGAACCTGGAGTGAATAAAAACAACCTTCCTTCGCTCCTTGGATGGAATATTGGGATTGGGAGCATACTCATCCTTCTCCTTCTTCCCGTCCTTTCTGTTATCCATGGTTGCTGATTTGCGGTGCATAGTCTTCTGATTCCAGAGAGAAAATAGATTATTTGTTGGAAGAGAATTGAGAATTAACCACAGAAACCCACCTCCTTTGCTCCATTTTTATTTTTTGGATAGGAATAAAACATCTCCTTTTGAAAAGAAAAATTTAGAAAGTTTACAATATCCGCTTAAATAACCCACATTTTCCATTTTTCAATTGAGAAAACGGATTCGAAACTCAACTCTCGTTTAAATGGCCCACGGAAAAGGGATTCGAAACTCAACTACCATAAAAGAAAAAGAAGATGATTTAACAACAATTTTTGTAGATACTACTTCAAATAGGTAATACATTGACATAAAGGATACACGATTTAAAGTCAAAACTCATCCCCCAATCTCGATTGGGATGAAATATAATAGCAAAATTAGCAATCACTCCATTAAGTGACCTAGTAGAATATTTTTTTAAAGAGTGAAGTGATTTTTTTTACATATATTATTTCTCTTTTTATAATTTAGTTGAATTTATGTTTAAAGATCTCAAAAGATCATTTATTTTAGTGAAGATGAAATCATCCTTAATGAATAAAGTCTAAGTCCCAAGCTAGATGTTACACACTAATAATATCATGAATCGAATAATATCATGAGAAATTTATTTAAGTCCACTCAAACCATCTTGGGACTCCCGAAATTAAACTTTGAAAAGCTCAAGGAAAAAATTATTTCACCATAGAAAAAGTTGAAGTGCCTTTTGGATGTTTTTTCCCCCTTGCTATCCATACACCTAATTATTGTGGAAGAAATCCAGTATCTATCCTAATTTGAAGGAATAGTTTCAACAAGGACATTGATGTGACCCTCGATAACTAAATCCACGAATTGTTCTTTGCATAATATGATAGGGAAATTCATCTTCTCTTATCATGTACCCACCCCCCTAAGTGGCATTAAGGAGGTGAGTTAATGGAATTGTTCCTCTTTAAGTACTATTATAGGGTCGCTTTTGAACTTGTATATGTGTTCTGCTCAACAAGAACTTTCCAACCATTGTATTCTTGCGTAATTATGAGTCATGCGTCGAAAGATATGACCTTCTAAAAAATTCTTCAAGTTCTCTTTGTCTTAACCACACTAGCAATCATACTAGTGACGTGGAAACAAGTTCACCATGCATCTATATTTTTCCATGTCACAACTAGTATAATTCATCGTTGGGTTCACACTTGTTGAGACATCCATCTTTTCTTAACGACTTATTGGGTTTATTATTTGCTTAATATGATAGGAAAATTCATCTTCTCTTATCATGTACCCATCCCTCTAAGTGGTTTTTTCTTTGCTTAATATGATAGGAAAATTCATCTTCTCTTATCATGTACCCATCCCTCTAAGTGGCATTAAGGAGCCAATTTAATGGATTTTTTTCCTCTATACTTACTATTATAGGGCCTCTTTTGAGCTTGTATACATGTTTTTCTCAATAAGAACTTTCCAACCATTATAATATGGCTTAATTGTGAGTAATGCGTAGAAAGATATGACCTTATAAAGATTTCTTCAAGTTATATTTTTCTCAACCACGTCAATGATCATAATGGTGATGTGAAAACAAGTTTACCAAGCATTTGTATTATGCTATGTCACAACTAGTATTATTCACCCTTGGGTTCACACTTGTTGAGAAATTTATCTTTACTTAAATTCTTATTGGATTATAAAGCTACTCCCTCATAAAAAGTTCTAGACATGTATTTAAAGAATGTAGATAATGACCCATCCAAAGGTTGATAAAGACAATAGAACATCCCTTGAATCTCATAATAAATGGGGGCATCTACAGATGAGGTGATATTTTAATTCTATCTCATGTATATGAAAAGCTAGCAGATGGTATTAAGAAGAGGAAGGTCAATATGATTATTTTCAACTCGACACGAATGAAAACCCACTTTTAACACATCAAGGGGGATCTAAAGTGCAGCATCCAGTGCTCTTGTGCATATGTGGTTAAAGAAAAAGGCCCCCTTTCATTTGCATGAAGTGCTCCTGGTACAAATCCATGTTAGAGTCAAGGCCCTGAAAAGATGAATTCTAAGTACATTGAATGTATTGTCTATAAATAACCTCTCTAACAACTTGACACAAACATACAATGATGTCATTTACATTGGAGGTGTAAATCACTTGAATTGTGTTACAAATTTAATCACTCCCCACAAAAATGTGTCATGCTTCCTTATGATGATGCTTCAACCCTTTTTTTTAACTGAAACGGTTATGTTTTATTTATAGAGAGAATTAGTTTGGGCTACACCAAATAACCAAAATACATTCTTCGGAAAGTCAGAAGCACAACATTCCCACTCAGGGGATTATTGCCTTGATCAAGGAATCAACATTTGTACTTATCATCCCAATTTGCAAAGTACATCCTATGTTTGCCAATCTGTCTGCTTCCTTGTTTAAACCCCTAAGAATATGGTAAAATTGAACTGAGGGAATTTCTCTCAAAGTTCTCTTTAGTCTTGTTAGTGACTTGTTTGGCGCTGGATCCTTTAGCTCTTTCTCTCTAATGAGTGCTTTTATCAGCACTTCCGAGTCTCCAAAGACTCAGATTTCTCTTGGATTTTCCTCTCTCCCCATCTGACAAGATTTCAATAAGCTGAGAATTTTTGCTTGGTTGTTGGTTCTTTGATCAAGCCCCCAGCTGAAACTATCTTCTTTGTTCCCATTTGGTGAAAAAATCACCCCGCCCGCTCTTAACTTTCTTGGGTTGCCTTTTGAAGCACCATCAAAGAAGATTGTGCACTTGCCCTGGGATCTCCACCAATGTTGAAAGTTGTCCTCTGAATATCGGATTTGTCGTCTTTCCTTTTGAATTGAGCGAGTATTTGCTTTGATTTTGACCTTGCTGGAATAAGCATCTAGCCATGTCCTTTCTTCAATTAGAAGGGAACTGTCATCTTTGATGAGGAAATGATTCAAATTTTCTAAGAGTAGGCCCTTTTCTCGGGCAGCCACCATTGTTGGAGACCAATCTGTATTGTTGAAAATGATATCGTTCCTAGTAGCCAAAGCTTCCAGCAAACATATTTCGGGGCAACAATCCACACTCGGTGTCAAAGAGACTTGCTAGTGATGTTATGAGGATAATTGTCTTTCCAAGAGGTAAACATGGAGACAACTGAGACCTGAGATGGAGGGCAAACATTCAGCCCATGCAGGAAAAAGGACCAGACCTCCTTTGCGAACTCGCACTCTATAAATAAGTGATCAGAAGTTTCCTTTGCGCATTTGCATAACACACAATGATGGGGGCCTACTATATTCCTTTTGCACAAGTTTTCTCTGGTCAGAATTTTCTTGTGCATCAAAGTCCAAAAGAAGAAATTAATTTTGGGATGTTGAAGCTATCCAAAATCTGCTTCCAAAAAGATTCCTGGTGAGTCAATTCCTTCCTAGTTTGCATCTAAATGTAGCCTTGAGCTGCCGAATAGACCCCAATCTTGCCCCAGCCCCAGGAAACTTCTTATTCCTTGTGGACCAGTGCGAAATTAGAGATTGCTTCAAAAATAATTTCCAACTGCATTTGTAAATTTTTTGGAGTTCTAGGAAACTTCCATCGCTGCCAGTTCCCATGGCTATCCCATTCTGAGATGTCTGTCTATTTTCATGATTCCTTTCGCATGTAACCATGCTCTTAACTTAAAGATTTTGTTAACTTCTGCAAGAGGAGGATGGAACATATTGTTGTCTCTCCATAACATTGTGTTTTTGCCATTGCCAGGAATTTGATACAGGTAGGATCTAAAAAATTCAATGCCTCTGCTACACAACTTCCAAGCCAAAGATCCTTTTGGATTTTTCTCCACCGTGAATTGCCTCAACGTCTGATTGTTGAGATATTTAAGTTTGATTAATTGGCTGACCGGGTGGCTAGGCTCTACATGGATCTGCCATAATAACTTGCATCCCATTGCTAACTTAGCATGCATAGGGTCTCTAATTTGCAAACCACCTTCCACGCTAGGTCGCTTCACCATGTCCTAGTTTATTGAGTGAAATTGGTTATTGTTTCCACAGCCTCCCTTCCACAGGAAATCGCAAATGAGCCTTGAAATCTGATCAAAGATTGCTTTTGGAGCTAGCACTAGAGAATCCTGGAAAGTGGGTAGTGTCGAAAGAACATATTTGATTAAAGTGAGCTTGCCCCTTGTGGTGAGCCAAAAACCTCCCCAGACAACAATTTTCTTCTTGAATTTTTCTTTAACTTCCTCCCACAATTGGTTTCTGTTGGAACCCAGCGTTAGAAGAGGGCCTAAGTATTTTATTTTTTCCCAGGAAATGTGCCTAGCAAAGCTTAAATGGTTTGCAATTTTCTCAATTGTGTGTTGATCTGTGTTCCATCCAAACACAATGCTTTTCCCCTCACTTATAAGGGCTCCCGAGATGCTATAGAATTTTTGGAGGATGACTTTAAAAGAATTTGCTATTCTCAGAGAAGCTCCTCCAAGCATTAAGGAGTCATCTTCAAACAGAGCATGGTTCATGGGTTCAATTCCTTTTACTATTCGAATCCCAAGAATGTTGCCAGCTTGTTTTTCAAAAGAAAGCTTTCTACTCAAGGAGTTTGCCATCAGAATATAGAGGAAGGGGGATAGAGGGAAGCCTTGCCTCAATCCCCTGGTGGCTAGGAAGTAGTTGGCAGGCCTTCCATTTACCAAAGGTGCGATCCAGATCTTTTCTATTCAGGCTTTAATAAGATTAATGAACTCCTGACTGAAACCAAAGGATAAAAGAACCCTGTACAAAAATGAATGGTTAACTCTGTCAAAAGCGTTAGACATGTCCAGTTTTATCAACATACCTTGTTCTTTTTAGGAATGGCTAGAATGCAAAGCTTCTTGGACTTGAATTACATTGTCCGGGATGTGCCTTCCTTTCACTAACCCCCCTTGAGCTGGAGAAATTAATTTTTGCAGTAGAGGTTTGATTCTATTCGCTAGGAGTTTAGCCAAAATCTTGTAGGAGGCATTGCATAGCGAGATCAGCCTATATCTTTCAAAAGATCCAGGGTTCACTTCCTTGGGAATTAAGGCAAGGAAGGTGGAATTGATTCCACCTCCGACCTTAGCTTTCCTCAAGAACCCATGAATCATTCTCAGAAGGTTTGATTTAATTATCTCACAGCATAGTCTATAAAAATGAATTGAAAGCCGTCTATCCCGGGAGCTTTGTCGGGCTCCATAGACCACACTATTTTAGAGATTTCATCTTCCAAGATGGGATGCAATAGCATGTTATTGTCATCTGTGTTAACTAGGTTCGGGATATGAGTGAGGAAATAATTTATGTCCTCTTTGCACCCATCCCTTTCAGTGTTGAGAAGAGTCTAAAAGTGGTTCCCAACTACTTCCTTTATCTGATCAAAACCTTTGCACACCTGCCCACTGGAAGTGGTGATTTCAACGATGTGGTTTCGTAAAAGGCGAGCCCTACACTATTTATGGAAGTATGCAGTGTTTCTATCTCCAGCTTTTAACCACAAGCTACGAGACTTGATTCGCCAATATTCTTCTTCTCTTCTGAAATAACTGTAAGTATTCCTTTGAGAAAATTTTTCTTTGAGAGTGTCCAATGAGGAGATTTCTGTCTTTTCCAAATCAAATTGGATTTCAGCCAGCTATTGGACAACTTCTTTCCTCTGGCTGGTAGGAGTTTTTAAAGCCTTATTTATCTAGTCTTTCGAGGCATACTTTGAATTTTTTAACTTTTGCTCCCACACAAAGCTTGGGGAGCCTGTTACTTCTTTTTGCCAAGCTGTTTGAAATGTTTTGAAGAACCCTTCTCTTTCAACCTAGAGAGGACTAAATCGAAAAGGAAGTGGACCTAAGTCCTCTTCTTCTTTCAAACAAAGAAGTATTGGCTTGTGGTCCGAGGTTAATTTTGGAAGAATCTTGGAGAAGATGATTCTTCTATCCATCATGATTGAACTGTGGGTGAGAAATCTATCTAGCCTGGCTGAGATATGATTCTCCCCTATTCTATAGTTGGTCCAGGTATATTCTCCTTTCACTGGCTTGAAATCTACTAGATCCCATTGAAGCATGAGGTTTTCCACTATGTAGAGCATAGGATCCTTGGTATAAGAATCTCCTCTCTTCTCTTTGGGATCCATAATAATGTTCAGATCTCCTCCTATGACAATGTTCTTTGGATTATGAAGTTCTAAAAATTTCGAGAGTGACTTACAACACTCTCTCTTTTCAGCATAGTGTACAGGAACATACAAGTTAAAGAGAGCTAAGGTGAGATTGCTTGAGGTATGTCAAAGCTCGGTGAAGATCCAATGCTGTGCATCATAGGATCTTTCTAACAAGAAGATTTTTCCAGACCAAAAGGTGTATACTCCTCTAGCCGAGCCTCTGGCGCTTACTGCCTTCCCATTGTCAAATTTCCATTTTGTGCTGCTTGTATTTAGAAGGAGCTCCGCTTCTATTTTTGTCTCTTGGAACATGAGAATGTCTGTGGGTTCCCATTTTCAATAAGTCTTTAATAGCTTATGCCTTTGAAGGATTCCCCAATCCCCTGTAGTTCCAAGAGACCAGTTGCATTACTTACTTCTTGTTGGGATGGGTCCACCTCCCTTGGGAGGTTTGGTTCTGGTGCTTCTCCCAAGGTTCATCTTGATGGTGGCTTAGCTCCCTAGGGTTTTTCTTCTCTAGTTTCCTTGTGAGTTCTCCTTCCAGTTCTCTTTGAGGACCTCTCAAAGGTCTCATCCTTTGATGAGCCAGAATTCTCTATGGTATTTTTTTTATTATTATTATTATGTTTGCATATGACGGAGAGGAATTACTCCCTGAAACTGGACTTGAGGGAAGGATTTCCACATTACCTAAAACTAGAGAGGTGAAGTCATTCATCTGGATGAGTCCTTCCCGATTTGCTTCTGGTGGTTCTAGAGGAGTGTTGAGAGGTTCAAAGGAGTTTTTATCTTCCTTGATGTTGTTTGGTTCCATGCTCCCTGAGATTTGAGGGTTTCCACTGTCTTGCTCGGATATTTTCATCGTCTCTTTACCTTTGGATTTATTATTCTGCTTGTTGTGTGTTGGTTTCTTTACTTGCTTCCATTGTTCTCCTTTTTCTTTCTCTGTTGCCTCTTCACTCTTCTTCTTATAGTACCTTGCGAAATGCCCGTACTCGTGGCAGTGTCGGCATTTGAAGGAAAGCTGTTCATAGTCAAGCTCTTGGATGTGGGTCCAGTCTATAACCAAAATTTTGATGGCTTCAGGTAAACCAACTTCCAAGTCAATTTTGACATAGATTCGGGCACAAGAGTATTGGTCTTTTCTCACTGCTTGGTCTATGTATTTGCCTAGGGCATTGCCTATATACTGCAACGATCTCTGGTTCCAGCAATGAAGAGGGAGATGAGGAAGGTGCACCCACACTGGAACTGTTGTGGGCACATCATGTGCTGGATCGAAATCTAGTGACCATTTATTCAAATAAATCCCTTGATGGCCCATAAAATATGGCCCATTCCTGAAGATCAGACTTCTATTTTCTGCATTTTTGAGCAAAAAGATGAAGAATCCTTTGCCAACGAAGTGACTTTTAATTCCTTCTGAAACCAACGGAATCTAGTTTCGTTTTACCCATTCTTCTACTGCTTTCGAGGATGGCCATAGCCCTGTGAACCGGCCAATAAGACCCCTTTCAGCTAGATTCAACGCTGATCTGCAAGTTTCTTCCACCGGCAATACCACCGTGGGGATATTATCCAATTTTTTCACAAAATTCTGTTGTGATCTGGAGATCGTTCTTTTTCCAGGTGCTGCTATTAACTTCCTGAATTCTTCGACTTCAAGAGGCGAGGAAGGAAGGGCCTCACAGCGACCTCCAAGATCCATTGCAGCAAGGAACCGCTTGATAGGAAGGGAGAATGTAGCTAGGGTAGCCACAGTCCAGCCATGCGTGCGATCAAGAAAAATAAAATCCCCGATGCTTCAACCCTATTGAAGAACAACCTCACAATGTAAAAGGAATTAAAACATGATGTAACTTTAATAGTGCCCCACATTCACCCCCTCGCTCACCACTCATGGCTAATTTAAGGCTATTTCAAGCATTGATGTGGATAATATCATTTTATTTTCTCTTATGTATATTATTCTACATTGACACAATTGATTTTAGCGGTTAAGGACTTAATATTTAGGGGGACTTAGGTGTTAGTGGTTAAGGAGTTAGCAGTTAAGGTGTTTAGGCAGTGAAGGGTTATGGGTTAAGGGTCATAGGTTAGGAGGATAAGGAGTTATGGATTAGGAGTTGGTTCATGGATTATAGGTTAGGGGTTAGTGTCTTAATATTTAATGAGTCAAAGGGTTTTTGGGTTATGAGTTGTGAGTGTAGGGGTTAAGGGATTATGGACTGGGGATTAAGGGGATAGGGAATTTAGTGGTTATGGTTTGTGATAATTGGAATCCTAATCCCCTTATCACCACTATTGGGGGTTCCCCTATCAATTTTTCTCGCTACCTTCCCTCTAGGTACCCTAGACCCTATGAAATTAAGTTATAAGCTCCCTTCTCATTCTCTAATTCTAGGATTATAGATCTTAGTAAACCATTCTTTTACCTCCGACTTCTACCATCCATGCTACCCTTGTGTCCCATTTCCCTGTTCAATACACCATAACATATGCCCTCTCCCCCTCCCCCCCACAACCTTTTTGGTCATGCCATTCCACTTTTTTTAATCTTATGAACCCCCAAATTTGGTCTCAATGCCCCTACAACTACACCCTTGGGCCCCCTTGGCTAAGGGATTAAAAAACTTAGGGTTTATGGGTTGTGATAAGGGAGCCCCTAATCCCCTTATCACAACTAGAAATAGGCTCATGAACACCATCAATATCTACTAGGGGTGTTGTGATGAAACCAATAATGAATACAAAAGTTGCAGTCAATAGAATAGGGATCATCAAGATGTTAAATCATCCAATGTAAATATGGTTTTCAATGTTAGTGATCTAGTCACATAAAATACACAATAAATTTGTGCTTTGGGACACCCAGAGAATTAAATAATTAATCTAAAGTGGGAGGATCTGTTGTTGAGGTGACAATGAAAACAACCTTAAGTTGACTCAAAGTGACACTTTGTGAGCCTTGCACAACTAGGGTGTCAGTTTCATCATTAGCAAGAGGCACAATTGACAAATGGCAACATCTCACATTTAGGGCACTTGGTCATAAATATTTATGCATGTTTTTCCACTAAGGGTACCTTTCACATCTCCCAAGGCACAAATTACATATTTGGATGAATTTTGGATAACTTGTCACATTCCACTAGCTTCATGCATGAAGAGGATCTTCCATCCTTTAAGAATATTTTGGAGGATTTCATGGCATAGTCAAGGGTCACATGTATAAAAGAAGAACACCATAGCCATGAATACGAAAATTGGCATTTTTATCCATTTAGAAACATAAAAATGCTTGTTTATGTCCTCTTTCCAAAGAAGAGGAGATATCTTGTGACAAAAATCCAAAATTACCAACAAAGGAAAACTAGGGTAAGGGTTTACTTCTTTCACATGTTGAGAGACATTCATGCATTTTAAGGTGTGTTTCATTGTTGAGTTCACATATTTGGAAGCACAATTACACAAGTGGAAATATCTCACATTTGGGGCACTTGGCTACAAATTTGTATGCAAGTTTTCTATTGAGGGTATCGTTCACATTCCCCAAGGCCCAAATCAAATATTTGTAGGTATCTTGGATGACTTGTCACATTCCACTAGCTTCACGCATGAAGAAGAACTCTCATCATTTAAAAATGTTTTGGAGGGTTTTCATGGCATAGTCAAGGGTCACATTTACAAAAAAAGAATGATTAAGTCAAGAAAATGGCAATTGACATTCACATCACATGTGGCAAAAAGGAGAGGAACATAGGTGAAGAGTGCTCCATTTTGAAATATCTAGAACAACTTGTTTATGTCCTATTTCCAAATAAGATAAGGTATCTTGAGACAAAGGGCCCGCATTGTCGACAAAAGAGGACCATATATGGAAAATATGTGCTAACACATGCCATATAGTGCCAATGCATGATAAGGAGTGTTAGGGAGTGTTAGGACATCACAAGGGAGAACTAGGTCAATATACATGGAAATGAATGAATAAGGGTGTGTGCCAAGGAGTGTCAACAAATTCTAGGTGTCTCAAAGATAAAGTGTGTTAGTGTAGAAAAACCTGTAGATTCACAAGCTAATGTAATTTTCTAAAGCAAGAGACAAGAATCTATTTCTACTCTTTACAACGGAAGCCCATAAACATCGAGTAAACAATAAACAATAGAGAAAGAGAATCAAAGGCACATAACACAATAAATATCCGGGGAAAGCCATAGCTCAAAACCCCATTATCTATTTTGTATTAATCTAGAAAATCAAAACAATGTAAATTTTGAAACGGGAACTATAAACTCAAAACGGGAACTCTGGCAAAAAAACCCCCAAAAAACATCAAAAACAGTGCTAAAAACGAAAAGTGTGTCTACTGGAACAATGTTGTTTTTTTTAGGCGTCAATTTTGAACATGTTTTAAAAATGGCAGTGACTATGAAATTTTCGTGCAAAATATAGCTTCAAAATGAAAGTGATGATACTGGAACAATGTTTTTTTTTTAGGGTCAATTTTCAAAATTTTTAAAAATGCTAATAAAACCAAATTTTCATCTCTCAAACAAAGTTGTTTATGAGGAAAAAACACATTAATGTTTTTGGTAGAATATCATTTTTCTTTCCTAAGTATAAATTTAACATGTTTCCAACCATAACATGCTAGATACAAAAGAAATTGAAATTTTTTCAACTATAAAATTAAAAAACCATGA
>APFE031717652.1:14714-45163 GCA_000404065.3 Pinus taeda | reverse complement strand
GTTGGTATACAAATAACAAATTTATGGTATATTTTCATTGTTAATTTAAGTTAATATGTTTTTTTCATTTACTAATTTGTGTTTTTATTTTTTAGGAAAATGGCAACAAAGAAAATATCTATGAATCTTTCTGGACCAAAGGCTCTTAAAGGTGCATCTTCGAAAAACATTGGTGAACGAACTCCACCTGAGCTCATGGCTACAAATCTTTCAAGTGCCTTAAGTGATAAGAAGATAATTTCAGACTGGAAAAATTCAAAAGAGGTGAAATTTCCATCAAGAGTCTGGTATGTGAAAGAAAGAGAAAGTACAAATGTCAATATATATCTATATATTGATATATCCAATAATAATGAAAATTTGGAGGTGATGGGGAAAGTCATAGATATGTGTTCGGTACCGAACACTGAAGTTGTTTACATACTTACAAAGGCTCCCAAGTCATATGAAAGGATTAAATACCGACTATCATATTCATTATATGACACGAGAGAGGTATCTACAAAGTTGTGTAAACAAATCGTAAATGAGATGACACAAAACATCGTAAGTATTGTTATTTGTATTTGTATTTTGCGTTCTTGAAAGTGTCTCGCTATTTTTTTTAACTTTGTTTTTATTGACATATGATATTTTGTTTGGCAGAATTTTGTTGAAAGATGTTCAATTAGGTTGGGAGGCATTCATTTCATAGAGCATGATATCATGAAAGTTGTCAACAATTTTTACTCAGCGTCAGAAGAAGATATGGAAAACATGAAAAATGTAGTAATTTATGATGCTACAAAACTACATCCAAAGAATTAAAAAAAAGGCCTCTGGTGGATAAATCTAGCAAGGGTAAACAAGTTACTTTTGAGGACGATGAAGTTGAAACTGACAGTGAAGCATATGTTGCCATTACTGAAGATGACATTGGAACTGAGAAAAGTCGTAAAAGACCAAAAGTAACAATGCCCAAGAATAAATCTGTTGAGAATATTATGACGAAGAAAAGTAAATTTGAAGATCTTGTAGTAGTCATTACCAGCAGTCAAGAACCTAGTGAAACTTCAAAAAAAATCAGAGAAATCATTACACCAGGAGCTGATTTAGATGATGGCATTATCAAAACAAAACAAAATGCTATTCGACAGAATTTGACAAAGAGAAACTTAATTGATGGTGGTCATACATTTCAACTAAATGTCAGACAAACCTATAAGGCAAGTGAAGGACAATGCCAATATCAAGTCAGAAAGCCACATCATCTGCATGTTCACAACTTGAAGACATTGATGAGGTACAATCCATATGCTCATGTGGTTAGTTATGTGCTTCTTGTTGATCCACTTCAAGTTCCCAACAAATAAGCATTTGATAAGTCAAAATGTTTTAAATACAATTATTATGTGCTTGGGGGGAACCATTCTGTAGAAGCTCAAAGACAATTGATGGAGGAATATCCTAATAACCCATGTTTTGAAACAATGAAATGTATCATTTATGCTGGTTTAAATGAAACAGAAGCAAAGTTAGTGGCATGGGATCATAATTCAAATAATGAATATAGGATGTCTATGAATTTCATCCAAAGGGTTAGATTTATTCATAGTGAATTTCAAGAAAAAAGGTGGTAGGGATAGGATAAATGTCACCGCAGATTTCCGAAGCAAATGTTGTATGGAAATAGGCTATCAAATTGAAGAGACGAGCAAGTCAAAAGGTGGAAAAGACAACAGAAATAGTGATTTATTCAGAGGTGTTGATAACATTTTCCAATTGGCATTTAGAACTGGAGATGTTTGGAAGTTGATTGATGAGATTTTTAGCATGTGGGAAGACATTGGCATTAAAAACCAGAAAGTCAAAAAGTCTAAGCCATTGATATGTAGCAATAGTAAATCAGCTCCTGAACTGAAGCAACTTCCAGACGATATGACCATCACGCCTTGGAGGGCGATGCAAGGAGTGAAAGATGAAAAAATTGTTAAAACAATATTATCTCGTGTGAGGTCAGGGGAATTATCATTGGAAGAAATGTTTGAAGAATTTCAAAAGTAAGTTTGCTAAATTATTTTTATTTATTTCTAGATTATAGTTATCTTTTAAATAAAACATGTTCTTGGTAGTATTTGTTATACATATCATTATATTAACTTTTTCTTACTTTATCTATGCAGTCACAAAGTTTACATGAAAATTTAGGAAAAAATGGTTAGATTGTTGAATGAAGATAGTTGGGATGATGTTGTACGCAACTATATAGATTCAAGTTCTACATCAACATTAAAAGCTTTTTATCTTGCATTTAAAAAGGTAACTTGATTTATAAATTCATTTTTATTCATGTGTGTACTATTTTTAATTTAAAACTTACGTATATATTTGTTTATTTGATAAAAGATGAGGAAGGAAGATAATGGAGCACCAGACAGTTTCAAGACTTTTATTGAAAAAATAAAGATTGAAAGATTGAGGAAGGAACGTATTAAGAATGTTGAACTTGATCCAACTCTTAATCATTTCATTTGGAATGGGCTAGACACTATTCAATATCAAGTAATACAAGGCAACTGTGAAAACATTGCTAAACTCATACCAAAAATGGATTATGCCCTAGTTATTGCAAATATTCCCCATGGTTTCAATATTCCAAACATTTATTAATGAAGATAACCCTTATACTGATCAAGCTTTAATAAGTGGTTGCGGGATTTGTAGAAGTGACGTCATCACCATTATGGAGATTTGTGACATTTCATTCAGACACACAATTGGCAATGATATTGTCAAGCTTCAAGGGGAAAACAAATTCAAGGATGTAGCTTACATGGTAAGATGTTTAAAAGGTATATTTGATTAATGTTGAAAAATTCATTTATTTACAAGTTAACTGAACTTTACTATTTCATGTTACAGGCAAAAGTCAAATCTTCTTAACAATGAAGATTATAAATGACTGTGAGTTCATTCATATTGATAGTTGGGCAAAAGATGATAACCATATGTCTATGATTTTTAATCGGGTGGACGGAAAGAGTCATAGCCAAATACTGACTTATGATGCTGTTGTGAGAAAACTAACATATGAAGACAAAGAAACAAAAGGAGAGATAGTTAACATTTATCAAAAACCACAATTATTAATTAACTATATTATAGACATATGTTCAAATGAAGGAGATTGGGTTCTCAATTTATTTTCTGGCTCAGGTAGGTTTTGTTATATGGAATTGAATTTCAATATGTTCTTTTTTAATTAATATGTCATTGTACTAATTTACTTCATTATTTTTTTGTGCTTGATAATTAGGTACAACAGTAGCATGCTGCCTTCAAAAAGGAAGAAATTGCATTGCAATTGAGAAAGATCCATTACAATGAAATTTCATTCAGCAAAGAATTAATGCTCTTCAATTTCTTCCAGATGCAATGCAAGAAATTGGGTTGAAGAAAGGGGACTTTAGTGAATCACGTGTCGCAAAAAAGGCAAAGGAACCCCAACCACCATTACATGGAATGTTTGGAAAGACATACATTGGGAGATTCGCAGACATCAAAGACCCATTAGAAGAGGAAAATGAGCAAAAGGAAGAAGAAAATATTGTGGAAGAAGACAATGATGAAACTCTGGAGGATGAAGAGTTTGGATTACGTGACATTGTTGATTAAATTTAAGTTATGCTTGGAAATCAAGCTTTGCAGTGTTTTGACTTTGACATTTTATGAGAAGAATAATCAATCAATTAAGGTTGTTATGTGTTCAATATTTGTAATTTGTGATTTTCACATTGATTTTTAAGTTAATCATTATTTTTTGAAAAAAAAGGTGATTATTATTAATTTTTTGACATGAAATTCATAAAAAAAACTATGATTTAACCATTTTTAGTTAAAATTTTCGTATAAAAATTGTGATTTTGACATGTCAATTCTAGCAAAAAAATTATCAAAACTTGTAGTTTTTTTGTTATATTTATGTTAAAAATGGTTATTTTTATGTCCATTGTTAAAAAACATTGTTTTTTAGAAACAATTATTTCATGTGGATTGAAAAATTAATTAAGGATGTATGAATATGTAAATTATCTAAAATTCAAACTATCGACTTTCTAATTTGAAAATGAAAAACAATAAAAACCCCACTACAAAAAAAAAATAAAATTAAAATAGAAAACAAGAAAATATGAAGAAAACGACCACTTCAAAAACTATCAAATTTAGAAAATAATTATTTACATTTCATACACTAGAAAATTTAAAGTCAAAAAATAGGTCTTTTAAAAAAAGGGTGTGATGCAGAATACTCACTTTTTTAAATCAGCATGAAAATCACTATCATTCTAAAATGTAATGTACTTGAAAAAAATTAAAGTTCCAAAAACTATGCTCTAAAAAAAACATGTGTGTTCTGCATCACCCCTTTTCAAAATCAAGTCATTTTTTTGCTATCTCTACGAAACGGGTAATAGTACCAGTTCCCGTTTCAAAGTTTACATTGTTTCAAGATGAAATTACAATGCTTGTTCTCTCTATAACAATCCTAGCACTTAGCAAATTCAATATCCAACTCATATGCAAGCTCAAGGCCAAATATTAGCCAATTCACAAGCTCTCCAAGTCTCTATTCCAATGTGTAATTCCTATGAAGGATAACTTGTATTTAAAGGGAAATAAACCCTCTAAAAATAACAAAATCCCTCAAGGATCAGTTCCTGATTGCATGCATTATCAGTGCAACTTAGAAAAATCTAAAACAAATAGTACATTGTCCCTACACTCTAGTCTCAACTGGGTCTTTCTCATAATCAACATGCATGAGTTTCTGATGGTGGAATCTTCAGTTAACTATAGTAGCACTAATTACGTCACTGGTGTCCCAACTGACTGTTTACTCACTATTAGTTCTTGAAATTGATCGGAACTAATTTAACTGGACTTAACTCAATGAACTAAGTTAACTAATTAAAACTCATTCATAACTCATCCTTAACTCCTATAAGTTAGGGATAACATATACATGTCTTCTAAAAGACTTCCAATTCGAAATTCCAAAATTAATTAGGTTAATTAAACTTAATTATTTATTTTCAAATTGCTATGAAAATGAAGTCTATTTTAATTCACAATTTAAGTCAAGGACAAATTAAACTGGAATTTCTTGTTGCCATTTCTCAACACTCCCTCTCAACAAGATAGGGATTATCCACTACCCCAATCTTGTTTGTGTGAACTCGAATTTAAATCTTGGCAATGCCTTTGTCGAGATGTCAGCATCTTTTTTCTTCGTGGGAATGTAATCTAACAACATGATCCTCCTCAATACACAATCTTTAAGATGATGATACCGAATATCTATATGCTTGGACCAATCATGAAAAACTAGATTTTCAAAGAGTTTGATACAACTCTGATTATCACAATAAATCACTGTTGAATCCATCTTCTAACCAAACAAACCAACCAGGATCTTCCTCATCCAGATAGCCTTACATGTTTCTTGAATTGCAACCATGTACTCTGCCTCTGTCGAACTAAGTGCAACCGATCTCTATTTCTGGTTGTACCAAGAAACTGCAACTAACCTAATACTAAAGATCCCTCCTGATGTGCTCTTCCTGTCAGATAGACTCCCCACCTAATCTGCATCGGTGAAGCCTTGAAGCTTCACTCCTTTGTCCATTTCTACCATAACCCAAACTGAATAGTGCCTCTGAGGTATCTCAATACATGATTTGTCGCCTTCCAATACAACTTGGTAGGCCTAACCATCGCTTGACTAAGCTGGTTAACTGCATAACACATATTTGGTCATGTATTCATCAAATACATGAGTAAACCCACAAGTTGCATGTAAACAGTAGCTTCCACTACTTCTCCTAAAGTAGCATCCTCCTTCCTCTAGTTACCAGCTAGAGGAGTCTCCATGGGTTTATTACTCTCCATGCAATATCTTCTGAGTATCTCATTGGCATAATTGCCTTGAGAAACAAACAACTCTCCATCTCCTTACCATACCTCCATGCCAAGAATGTAATGCATGAGCCCCATGTCCTTCATCTCAAAATCGCTTGCAAGATCCTCCTTGCAAGATTTGATGAGCTTCTCATCACTTGTCATTTTGAGATCATCTACATAAAGTACAATGATCAAAAGCTTACCTTCCACTACTATGTGATATAGGTTCACATCTGCTTCACTCTTTGTGAAGCCTAACCCAGTGAAGTAGCTATCTATTATGGTGTACCAAGCACAGGGTGCTTGCTTCAGCCCATACAACACTCTCTTGAGTCAGCACACATGCGACTCACAGTCCAAGGTTTCAAAACCTTCGAGCTGCTCTATGTACACCTCTTCCTCACTCATGTCATTGAGGAAGGTAGTCTTCACATCCATTTGATGGATACTCCAACCCATCTGTGCAGATAATGCCAAAATAAATCTGATAGATGAGTGCCTTGCAACAGGAGCAAAGGTCTCATCATAGTCAATCCCCTCTACCTGTGAAAAGCCACAGGCCACAAATCTGGACTTATGCTTCTGAAAAATACCATCTGTAGCTTGCTTTACCTTGTAAAGCCAACGGGAGCTCACAACTAACTTGTCCTCCAGTCTTGAGACCACATCCCAAACATTGTTTCAGACTATGGAGTCATACTCCTCCACCATCGCATCAACCCAAGCTGGTTGTTGCACTGCTTCCTAAAGGAAGATGGCTCTGTCACAACACATGCACCCATAAGTGCCATGTATCTACTATACCTCTCTGGTGACCTCCTTTGTCTGCGTTGAAAAGCGGGTGCTCCCACATTCTCCCGTGCATCATCCAACAATCTGTCAGCTTCTCTAGTGCACTTTCTTCCCTCTTCGGTTGACTCTTCCTAAGTGGATGTCTCCACTCCTAGAACCTCTGCATGTGGATGCTCCACATCAATCTGAGGCTCCTCAACCTTAGGAACTAAAAGTTCCTCCTCTACATGTAGCTTAAGCTCCCTCTCAAGGGATACTCACATGGCCTTCTCTTCATCAAACTTGACATCCCTACAAACCACTCTCATTTGACTGGTTTGCATGTACACCTAATAGTTGTGGGGAGTATCAGTGTACCCCACAAAGATCCCCAACTCTGCTATTGGCTCAAGCTTCTTCTGTGCATCTTTGGTCACCTGGAAATAAACCGATGACCCAAAAATCCTGAAGTGGCCAACATCTGGCCTCTTACCAGAATAAAATTCCTCTGGTGGTTTACTCTCAAGTATTTGATGTGGGCTACGGTTCTGAACATAAACCGTTGTGTTGCATGCCTCAACCTACAAGTATAGTGGTAGGCCCTGATCATGCAACATCGCCCTTGTTTCCTCTACTATACTCTTGTTCTTCCTCTCAGAAACCCCATTTTGTTGAGGGTTACGAGGTGTCATCAACTCTTGTTTAATCCCTTCCGCTGTATAGAAGTTCTTAAACTCATTGGAGACATATTCTCCACCATTATCACTTCGTAGATCTTTAACCTTCTTGCCTGACTGTTTCTCGACCAATGCTTTGATTTCACAAAACTTTGTGAATGTCTAATCCTTTCTCTGCATGAAAAATATCCAACATTTATGAGAATAGTCATCTACAAATATAACATAATACTTGTGATTGTGGTGGATAGTTGTTAGATCTAAAATGCGGATGCAAATTAGAGTTTCATTTACTATCAATCCGGGTAAGTAAACTTCGAGGATCATCCAATATATATGGACTTAGAGACAAACTAAACTAAGCTAGGTGAAGAAATGCCAAAGCTCCCTTACATGAGGTCTTTCATTAGGATCTCCAACACCTATTTAGTCATTTAACAAAATGAAATCTAAAGACATTGTGACAAGTGTATCAAATATTAAAGCTCCCTTACAGGAGACTGTTCATTAGTATTTTTAATCATCTTAATCAAAAAACTATTTAAACTAATGAAATCAAACATTAAATAACAAATAAAGTTCATTGAAAGAAACATTAATACTTTCTTAAGAAAGGTCATTCATTAATATTTCAAACATGTGAACCTAATAAAATTTACAAACAAACATAAAATGCAATCTTACCAAAACAAAAGTGTACTTTCTAGATAATGGGGACCCTTCCAAGGATTCACAAGCACATCAAAAGAGAAGTCAAATGTAGAATATCAAAGCTACATTTTATTTATCTTCAATTGCAAATTGCAATTACAAGTTCTACATTCCAAGAGGTTCTAAAATATCCATTACAATGATTCCAAATTCTAACTTCTCATTACAAACTTATAAGATCCTAAGGTTCTAAATTTTAACTTCTCAATTCTAAATTCTAAATTCCAAAATTACAAATTAAGGAGATAACACTCCTATTTATACAAAAGTTATGATAACAAACTCATAAATGTGGATCCACTATTCCCTCTTTAGATCCACATGTCTCTCAACCAATGGTGACACATAATCCTATCCTCCATGATCTTCTCCATGAGGTCCATGATCTTATCCATGAGGTCCATGATCTCCTCAAATTATAATTTGGACATAGAGTGCCACATAAGGGTGCCTTAGAAGCTTCCTTTGTACCTACACATGTCAACAAACTCATTCTAATTGTTAGGTATAAGTATATGGATATTATTTTCTAAAGTTTAACCACAAATTCACTTAAAAATACTAAGAATTAATAATGTTTTGGAAAACACAATGGTAACCCATTTAATGATGAAATTGAAGCTGATGCGGTGACATGGTGGTGGAATAGAGGTGAGAAAATGTGTGAATGGAGTGAAAATGGATGTATTTTAAGGATAATTCTTAGGCCCAAATTATCCCCAAATTGAAGGTATTGCATGTCCTCATGCAATCTATTACATTACTTTTTTATGCTTGAGCTTTGGCTTAAACTTTGCATGATATAATTTACTTAACTTTTGTAAAGTGTTTTTGATGAATTGCAATTTGGTTGGTTCTTGTGTTTCAACCATATTTTGTTCGTTTCCTTCAATTTTATTGTATGAACTTTGCATAATGATAATTTGAATTTTTTATCGCAAAGTATTTTGTTGGAATGCATCATGGTTGGTTTTTGTGTAACAACCATGATTGTGTTGCATCCAATTAGATTTTAAGTACTTTTTACAAAGCCATTTATATGCTCATGTAATAGTGAATATATTTTAAAGGCATGTGGGTTTTAGATGTGATATATGAATATGGAAAAATATGAATGTGACAAAGTATGAATGTAAATGTATCCCCCCCCCAAAATGGATGGTTTTGGAAATTTTATGAAATGAGGAAAAGAAGTTGTTTCCAAAAATTATCATTCTAGATTTCAAGGAATTAAATGGTTAAAAGTTAGAAAATATCATACTGCAAATTAACCTTTCAAAAATGGATGAGATTTGTGCATGTGTGATTGCAAAATTCTGATCATAGTCTTCTTTACTTGGCTATGAAAATGGTGGATGAAGTCAAAAAAGTGAATCTTTTATTGTTGCTACATCTGCTACTAAATCTGTTGCTGGATCTTTTGTTGAATGTTCAGAATCTGTTGCTGAATGCAGCTAAAATGTATAAGGCTTGGAAGGTATACAAAATTTAGAATTTACACTTCCCCCCAAAATTTAGAATTTACAAAGCCATTTATATGCTCATGTAATAGTGAATATATTTTAAAGGCATGTGGGTTTTAGATGTGATATATGAATATGGAAAAATATGAATGTGACAAAGTATGAATGTAAATGTATCCCCCCCCCCAAAATGGATGGTTTTGGAAATTTTATGAAATGAGGAAAAGAAGTTGTTTCCAAAAATTATCATTCTAGATTTCAAGGAATTAAATGGTTAAAAGTTAGAAAATATCATACTGCAAATTAACCTTTCAAAAATGGATGAGATTTGTGCATGTGTGATTGCAAAATTCTGATCATAGTCTTCTTTACTTGGCTATGAAAATGGTGGATGAAGTCAAAAAAGTGAATCTTTTATTGTTGCTACATCTGCTACTAAATCTGTTGCTGGATCTTTTGTTGAATGTTCAGAATCTGTTGCTGAATGCAGCTGAAATGTATAAGGCTTGGAAGGTATACAAAATTTAGAATTTACACTTCCCCCCACAACCTTACTTATTCACTTGTCCTCAAGTCATTTACATCAAAAACTGAAAAGTAATTCTGCTTCCTCTGCTACCACCATGATTGGTCTTCAAGTCTTCAACGGAACCATCTCATTGGCACAATTCTTGTTATGTGAATAAATGTTTCGGTGTCGAACATAACAAGAAATTGTTACCTTAGTGGCCTTTGATGGATGCCACTAGTCAACACAAGAGCTCCCATATTTGATGTGGATGAGAGTCAAGATGCCCCGAACACATGCGCCAAAATGTTGGGTCTAAAATGTGGATGCAAATTAGAGTTTCATTTACTATCAATTTGGGTAAGTAAACTTTGAGGATCACCCAATATATATGGACTTAGAGACAAACTAAACTAAGCTAGGTGAAGAAATGCCAAAGCTCCTTTACATGAGGTCTTTCATTGGGATCTCCAACACCTATATAGTCATTTAACAAAATGAAATCTAAAGACATTGTGACAAGTGTATGAAATATTAAATCTCCCTTACAAGATACTGTTCATTAATATTTCTAATCATCTTAATCAACAAACTATTTAAACTAATGAAATCAAACATTAAATAACAAATCAGATTCATTAAAAAAAAAACATTAATACTTTCTTAAGAAAGGTCATTCATTAATATTTCAAACATATGAACCTAATAAAATTTACAAACAAACATAAAATGAAAGCTTACCAAAACAAAAGTGTACTTGCTAGACAATAGGGGCCCTTCCAAGGATTCACAAGCACATCAAAAGAGAAGTCAAATGTAGAAGTTCAAAGAAGCTCCATTTTATTTATCTTCAATTGCAAATTGCAGTTACAAGTTCTACATTCCAAGAGGTTCTAAAATCTCCATTACAATGATTCCAAATTCTAACTTCTCATTACAAACATATAAGATCCTAAGGTTCTAAATTCTAAATTCCAAAATTACAAATCAAGGAGATAACACTCCTATTTATACAAAAGTTATGATAACAAACTCATAAATGTGGATCCAGTATTCCCTCTTCATATCCACATATCTCTCAACCAATGGTGACACATAACCCTATCCTCCATGATCTTCTCCATGAGGTCCATGATCTTACCCATGAGGTCCATGATCTCCTTAAATTCGAATTTGAACATAGAGTGCCACATAAGGGTGCCTTAGAAGCTTCCTTTGTACCTACACATGTCAACAAACTCATTCTAGTTGTTAGGTATAAGTATATGGATATTATTTTCTAAAGTTTAACCACAAATTCACTTAAAAATACTAAGAATTAATAATGTTGTGGAAAACACAATGGTAACCCATTTAATGATGAAAGTGAAGATGATGTGGTGACATGGCGGTGGAATAGAGGTGAGAAAATGTGTTAATGGAGTGAAAGTGGATGTATTTTAAGGATAATTCTTAGGCCCAACAATATTGTCGAGAATGGTCCACACACATCTGAATGGAATCTCTCCAAAATAGACTCTGCTCGACTGTCTCTATCTCCAAAGGAAGACTTGGTGTATTTTCCCAAAGTACAACCTTTTCATGTATATGAAGGTTTTAACCCTGTACAAAAATTACCTGCATACGAATTCTAAAAACTGAAAATAAACAATAACAAGAGCATAACACATAAAACAAATATACACAAAGATTTCCCCTAGATCCCAAAACCGGGACTACCAGCTTGATTTTTCATTATGTTCCTTTCAATGTTACAATACATATATATACATGCCGAAGCATCCAAATCATGGACTGAAAACCATCGCGCCCAAAACCATGTGTGAAAACCATGCACAAAACCATAGGTAGGTTCGCCCAACTAATATAGGGTCCAAAAAATTTTCCCCGAGGTGCTGCCTCGGACTCCATAGAGGGGGGCTACTTGCCCCCCGATTAACTAGGTGGGCTAGTCATGGAAAGAATATAACACAACCCAACGTTCTCCCACTTGTTGTTTTCTTTCCACATGGGGCCATAGGAGAGCTTAGTCATTTATCTAGCCCTGTGTTGAAGCCCCGAAAATCGGATCTACAACAAGGGGGATACCCACCCGGTCCAGACCTTAGTTAGCAGCTCCTTTTCCGTTTGGTATAGTGGGTCCGACTGGGGATATGGGACCAGTTTCCCAATTTATGTGTGTGTGTGTGTGAATAGTTGATATTTCCTTTCTAAAATTTCCTAAGTGAGATGCTCTAATTCTAACTCTAATCTAATAACATGCAATTGTATTCTAATAAGCAGAAATATCTAAGTCTACACTAACCTGGGGTGTAATCCTTCTGTTATGCGATATAAAATGATTTCATATAACAATCGGTAATAAAGATCATTCAATTTTTATGAGAAAAGAATTCAATACAGATAAACCACTTCGTATAAAAATTTAGACGAAACAGTTGTGAGAAACATATTGCATAGTAAGCTACTCATATATTAAGCATAAATAAATAGCTATCACCGTACAAAAGTGCCAAATGATAACTCAGGCATTCACGCATCAATATATAAACAACTGAACACGAATATCACTTTAACACAAAGGCAGAAATAGTTAAGAGATAAAAGTACCATTTATAACTAGTTCTACTCATGAGCTTCAAGCGATAATGATTTATCTCTTCTTAATCCAACATCAAATAAGAGTACAGAAGTGCAACATCAGTAGCATATATTAAATGCATATATCAATAAATCATGTTCCATTCATTCATCAAAACCTCCTCGAAGGGTGCAAAAGTGCATGTTCTGAGGATAAGTTTTTGATAAATTTCAGGACGCTTCTCTAAATGCATGAGAAGGGTTTAAATACGACTAACTAAATCTAAAAATAACTTATTATAAAAATGTAGGATACGGTTTAAATGACCTTCCTTTTTCCAGGCAAAAATAAAGCAAAATTTATACTAATTTTGAATCTAAAACTAACAACTAACTATTTTTGTATCTGCTCCTTGAAATCGCAAGCATTCAGCATTTGCTTGAGAAGAGTCGGCTGGTCGACTTCAGACTTTAACTGTCCTGTGAAAATGGAATCAGCAAGAGCTGGCGCCATCTTCCCGACAGAATTGATGATTCATTTGAGAGTCATACACTAGCTGTGTGGTTTTACCAAATACGCCCAATAAGAATCCCAATTCAACTTAGTTAATCTTTTGATTGATTCTGCCTTTTCTAGAGCCTTATGTCTCCAACTTGCTTGCAATTGCTGTACTTTTGGTAGATACCCTGGAGTGGTTTCTGAGATCAGATTTGCCTTATGCGAATTTTCATTTATGCAGTCAATAACGTTGTTTACTGTTGTAGCTACTTCTTCTGCTGCTTGCTCTGCTTTTCTTATTTGCGCATCCCATTTATTAAAGAGCATCTCTTTGTGATTGTCATTGATTATTGGTGCGCCTACTCTTTTTCCCTCCTCTGTTTCTTGCCAAGCCAAATATTCATTAACTCGTTTATCAATTAAATCATAATCATGTCGTAAATCCATGACTTGATTAGTGATTTTATCACTTATTTCGCAATACGAGTTCCACTGTGATATTCTTTGGCTCAATGATTTTTGTTGCTATAGTAGTTGATCGTTCAAGGAAATGGATTCTGTGATGAATTCTGTAAGCTTAGGATCATCCTTGTGCATCTCTTGCATATCATGTAACTATATTTCTCTCTCAGCCAAACTGTTCTGGTAGCCTATCTGCATTCGTTGGAAGTCCCGCTGTAGTCTTTCAAGTTGTTTCTGTGCTTAATTGTTGGCGTTGGCTTGTTGCAACTGTTGTTGCAAAACTTGTATCTGGTCTTCCTTTTCTTTTAGTAGTTGTTGTACCTCAGATGCTTTATCAATAGTTGTCGAGGCATATTCTCCTGCGATCTGAGATAATTTGGTGAGATTTTCAGTGGGATCGATAGTAGGATCTTGCCATAGGACATCTAATTGCTCTGCATCATGAGAGAGCACGTTTTCCAATTTCCTTTTCTTCCTTTGTATTCTCACTACTGCGTTGTGTTGTGGACTATAAAATATATCAAGAGGAGGAATCTCTTCTATCTTGAGTATAAGTTCAGAGGACGAGGTAATAGGAATATGTTCCATATCTGAGACATTGCTAATTGTTCCTGTGACTATATCTTTTGTTGCATGTACATTGTTCACAAGTGTCTTTGTGCTTTTCCCTTAAAGATTGATTAAATCATTGAAGGTCTCCCATTCTTTTCTAGCTCGGTTCTGACTTATGGTGGCTGAATGATAAGAGGGGGAGGATCTATTTATGGAGAGGTCAAAGCCTGTTGCTGTGGAAGCTCTTTTGACTGGGCAGTATCCTTTACTAACCCTTTTCTTTTACCATGGTCACTTTCTGATCTCTTAGAATGTTCTGATGTTTCTTTCCCGGACTTAGATTTAGATCTATCTGTGCCTAAACTTTCACTAAGACTAATACTTGGAGTTGGTTCCCTTACGGGTTCTAAGCGTAGTTTTTCCAAAGGAATACTAGCTAATCTCCTTTCCCTATATATCTTGAACTACTGAAATTCTGCTGGAGGGAATCGCGTTTGGGCCGAATGCAGAAATTCTTCAAGCGTACTTTTCTGTTGGAACATGTCATCAAAAAGATCATATTCTTTAGAAAACACCTTTATTTTGACTGCGATAGTGAAATTCTTAGCAATATCATGAGGGTCGAACGGTCTTCCTGGAAACTTGAACAATTGTAGACACATTATGTTGTTTACTTCCTTGAATGCATGGCCTACATCAAATAGTGAAAAGGCCCCACAAGCTACGGGAAATTGTGGCCAAATAGCCTTATTTTTGTTCTTCAAATATTTAGCCAAACCTCCTTCTCCGCAGGTTTGATAAGCAATTTCTCGTGCCATAAGTTTATCAGGGACATACAAAGGTAAGACGTGAGGGGAAGTGACACTTCTAAATACCTTGACATATGTAAATAGTTCTTCTCTGAACCATCTCGCAACAGGGAGTATATCTACCTCTACTTCAGGAGAACATCTTGGAGCATCTTTATCATACAACATTTTGTATAGGGGCAACATGATTCCATGACAAATCTTGTAGAAAAATGGAGTGAACTTAGAATCCCACAATTCTTTGTGATAAACATGAATGGGTAAGGGGTCTTGAGTCGTCCATTTCCATCCCATCAAAGGAAACTTGGAAACAACAAATTGCATCCATTACATACACTGATAAGTAGAAAGGGGGATAAATTCTCTGGGAAGCAGTTCTTTTAGACCGGTAATTTAAAATAGCAGTAGCTAAATTGTCAGGCAACATTTTAGCCCAATCCATGACAGTAGCATTAACAACAGCATCCAATAATGGTAGCCATTCAGATGAGAATTTGTTAATTTCTGGCTTCCCCAAAAGTCTACAGAGCATAGCAGCAGCAAAGCAATATGGGGAAGTGAGAGAACCAGTACTATACATACCATGTTTATCTCTTTTTAGCGGTTCATCTCT
Source organism: Pinus taeda (assembly GCA_000404065.3). NCBI lineage: Eukaryota > Viridiplantae > Streptophyta > Pinopsida > Pinales > Pinaceae > Pinus > Pinus taeda. Next base: position 29,578 of record APFE031717652.1, on the reverse strand, counting down.
CCTGGACCAATATTTGGTGCATTCTTCCAGGTCTTCATTTTCTTTGGCAAACTTCTCTATGAACTATTTGTTATAAGTCGCCTGTGGCTCTGGTAAATGATACATGAGCTTCAAATCTTGTGGTGCGAGTGAGTCGATAAGTCCTTGACCCTGAGTTTTAAATTGTCTGTTTTTGATGTTAGCGCTATCCTGTACCCATTTAACCATGTCCGTGTAGGGGAGAATTTTGGGCCTCGCCGCTATCCGGTGCAAGAACAAGCAAGCTAAATCTGCAACTGATGCCTCAGAAGACCCTTGTGAACCTGTAGTAGTTTTAACCTCCATCACCTTGGGATTCTCTTCTTCGAGTAGATTATACATGCCTTCCCAAGTGGTAATACCAGCGTCTCTATTACAGGCGGTGTCTGTATACAAAGGCGTCATTTCTTTGTCTTCAGAGCTTGGAGCTTTGCCTTTCTTCCCCATAATATCTTGTATACTGCTTTGTATAATTCTTTGTTCTTCGTTCCTACAGTTTACAAGTGAGGTGAGTAATGATAAGGAAAGGTGACAGGAAAGCTTTAAATGACGAAGACATAAAAAATATACCACCTTACGTGAACTGGCTCTTCGATAAGCACAAAACCATATTTCATTAACAACTGGCAACTAACTCATTAATTAGCGTTAAAGCACATAACCAGGTCTTGGTTTATGGAAAAAGTCTTCTTGAATAATGAGACCAAAAGATCCGCGATGAAGCGATTTGTTTCGCAATATCACAGATCAATGTATCGCATTTTCACAATATCATTCCGCCGCTCTATCACAATATCGCTTTGTCGCTCTATCGCAATATCGCAGGAGTGCAACATATGACAATTTTTGTTAATGTGTTTTTTGCGAAATGCGATTTTGCGATATGCGCCATCGCATATTGGTGGTTTGGAGTTTCTCAATGTAAACAGTATTTGATGCATGCGATCCGATATATGTTTTTCAATATGTAATCTCGCATCGCGATCTTGTGATCTTAGAATTCGGCTTGTAAGGAGGTATCCTATTATCCTTTTTGCGATGTGATATTTCTTAAAGAGTGATTTTATCTTACCTTATCATGAAGCTTAAGCTTTTTAGATTTTTCAAGGGTATTTTCCTAAGTTTATGATGGTAAGTTTTATTAAAAAAGGAAATACAAGCACTAATTAATTTTTTTAAATTTTTGACTAAGGGTCCCCACTTATTTAGTATTAGTAATAACACTAAATAAGAAGGGGGGTTGTTGCTGGCCACAACACCCTGCAATTCCCATTGTTTCTCTACACCAAGAGAACTTCTCAGAGCTCATAGATTTTGTCAATGCATCTGTAGTATTCTTCAAAGTGTCCACCTTTACTAGCAACACCTTTTTTTCTTCTATCATATCCCTCACAAAGTGATACTGAACATCAATATGCTTTGTCTTTGAATGGTAAGAAGGGTTCTTTGCCAAGAAAATTGCACTTTGGCTATCATAGTCTATCCTTATGGCTCCCTGTACTAACCCCATACTTGAACACAATCTCTGCAACCAAACTACTTCCTTGCTTGTATGAGTGGCTACCATGTATTCTACCTCTGTAGTTGATAGTGCCACTACAGATTGTTTCTTACTCATCCAACTGACTACACCTCCAAATAGGTTAAACACATGCCCACTTGTAGATATTTTCTGATCCAGATCTCCAGCCCAGGCTGCATCAACAAAGCCACGAATATCCAAAACTATATCCAATCCTGGTCTTCCTTGGTAGCACAAACCATAATCACTAGTGCCACGCAAATACCTGAAAACCCGCTCCACTGCTGTCCAGTGCTCCTTCCCTAGTTTTGACATAACACTGCTCCATACTCCCACAACATGTGCAATGTCTGGTCTAGTATAGACCATCACATACATCAGGCTACCGACTGCACTTGTATATGGAACATGAGACATGTCCTCTTCCTCTTCTTGTGTCTTGGGACACTGTTCAACAGATAACTTTACACCTACAGGAATAGGAACCTTCACCGATTTACTATCCTGCTTATTAAATCTCTGCAATATTGTCTTGACATACTTCCTATGGTTTAACCAGAGCTTCCTCTTTACCTGATCTCTTTTAATTTCCATGCCCAAAATATATTTTGCAGCACCAAGATCTTTCATGTTGAATTTGGAGGACAATTGGGTCTTCAAATCTTGGACAATTTCTTTGTCATTTCCAACTAGCAACATGTCATCCACACAGTGATATGATTTGCTTCTTGTGAAGCCAAGTCCCTGTATAAATGTATCAAATTTATGATACCACATCCTTGGTGATTGTTTTAGCCCATACAAAGACTTCTTTAACTTGCATACCAGTTCTTTCTTACCCTTCACCACAAAGCCTTCAAGTTGCTTCATGTAGTTCTCCTCTTCCATATCCCTGTGGAGAAATCATGTCTTCACATCCATCTATTCTACCTCAAAATCAAAAGCAACAACAACAGATGAAAGTAATCTAATAGAAGCTACCTTGGCAATAGGAGAAAAAATATCACCAAAATCAATTCTCGACACCTAGGAATAACCTTTTTCTACCAACCGAGCTTTGTATTTCTCCACATTTCCTTCTGCATTTGTCTTCTTCTTGAACACCCATTTGTTGCCAATGGGTTTCCTTCCAGCTGGCAACTTCACCAGATCCCAAGCCTCATTTTTGTGCAAAGATGTCATTTCATCAACCATGGCCTCTTTCCAAAGTTTTCCATCCTCTGAATGTACTGCTTCCTTCATAGTTCTAAGATCATCATCAGTAATAGATAAAGAAAAATTTGAATAGAAAGCAGATGGCTTTCTGGCTTCCTTCTTTCTCAAACTGATCTTCTCACAACCTGAGTTTGTGGCTCTTCATCTTCTGATTCCTTTTCTGTTGTAGACTTTGATTCTTCCTCCTTTAGCTCAAACTCTATCTTCTCAGGTTCTTTTAATGGGACTTCATGTTTAATAACATTTTTCACCTCTCTGAACACCACATCTCGGTTGTACACAACCTTCCTTGTTACTGGGTTCCAAAGCTTATATCCCTTTAAACCATCCTTATACCCAATAAAGATGCACTTTTCAGATTTACTATCCAACTTTGTTCTCTTCTCATTTGGAACATGTACATATGCATTGTATCCAAATACCCTTAGATGTGAAAGAGATGGTTTCTTACCAGTCCATACTTCTTGTGGAGTCTTATCCTCCAACGCTGATGAAGGTGATCTGTTGACCAGGTAACATGCTGTCTCCACTACCGCTGCCCAGAATTCCTGTCCTAACCCGGCACCACTAAGAATGCTTCTTGTCCTTTCCATCAATGTCTTGTTCATTCTTTCTGCAACTCCATTTTTCTTAGGTGTGTATGGAGTAGTCTTCTTTTGTGTTATATCACACTTCTTATAGGATTCTTCAATTTCCTTGCTACAAAACTCTCCATCGTTATCACTCCTCAACACCTTTATCTTCTTCTTTGTCTGGTTTTCCACCAGAGCCTTAAATTCTTTAAACCTGTCAAAGACTTTAGATTTCTTCTTGAGGAAATGTATCTATGTATTCCTTGAGAATTCATCTATAAATGATACATAGTACATAGACTTACCCAGTGATGGAACCTTCATAGGTCCAAACACATCATTGTGCACAAGCTCTAATATCTGTTTCACCCTCTTATCACTAGAGGGGAAACTCACTTGATTCAGCTTCCCATATACACAATTTTCACAAAAATCAAAATCTAGAGAGCTATTAGTCATACCTTCTACCATACCTTTACCATGAAGTATTCGAAGGCCATTCTCTCCAATATGTCCAAGCCTTTGATGCCATAGCATGGTCTTTTTTCCAGAGACCACTAGATTTTTTGCTCCACTTTCAGTAACCACCGAAATGTTGCACCCATCAATAACAGTGCTACCTTGTAGCTTGTACAGAGTTCCAATCTGAACTCCTCGCATCAATACCAGTGCTCCCTGAACCATCTTGCATGTGTATTTCTCCATCAATGGTTTTACACTTGCATCATCCAGCTTGCTTATAGAAATCAGGTTTCTGGCCAATGCAGGAATATGCAAAACACCGAGAAGTGTTCTAACCCTTCCACCTTGCAGCTTCAACTTTACTTTTCTGCGACCAACGATTCTAGCCTTCTTATCATCCCCTAAGAAGACATCACCTACCATCATATTTCTCATACTTGGAGAACCACTCTCTATGGGGAGTGAATTGAAAGGATGCACCTGAGTCAATCAACCATGCCTCATGATCTACATGTGTACTTGAAGAAGCCAAGAATACATCCCCACCTTCATCTGAGGTGGTTTTTTCCTTTTCCGAAGGAGCGTCATCAGATCCCTTTCCTTTGTCAAGAGCTTTAGATTTACAGTCCCTTTTGTATTGCCCTTCCTTTCCCCATTTCTAGCACACCTTTACCGGTTTTCTTGGAGATTTAGATCTCCCTCTAGATTTAGATCTCCCACTCAATGACTTATTTTTGTTTTTGTTCTGGGACCTTCCTCATATAGACAAGGCATTGCCATTCTTGCTCTCCATATTTTTTCGTCTCATCTCCTTCGTCACCAAGGATGAGAATATTTCATCAAACTGCAAGGCAGTTGCATTGCTACCTATTGTAATAACCAGACTATCCCACGAATCTGGTAGAGAACACAACAAACTGATGCACTTATCTTCATATGAAATTTTAATATCAATAGATAATAACTAACTTACCACAGTATTAAATGCGTTCAGATGCTCTGTCACCGAGTCTCCATCTTTCATCCTCAGGTTATACAGCTTTTTCCATAGGAACAGTTTATTCACTAAACTTAGATTGGTACAAAGTCCCTAACTTGACCCACAAAGCCTTGGTCATAGCTTCCCCTGATACTTTCAGCAATACTGAATCTGAGACACACAATCATATTGTGCTCTTTTCCTTTCGATCCAACTTCTTCCATTCTTTATTGGACAGTCCCGTTGGTTTAGTACCCGGATATACCATGATTCACTGATCTTTATCTACCAACATATCCTCCATATTGAGTTTCCATAATTCAAAACGTTGACCATTAAATCTCTCAATCTCTATCTTTCCACTACCTACCATCTTCTTTCACCACTAGAATCGATCCTATAGATCTCCCACTAAACAGGTTCTATCACAGGCCCGAGTGAAACCCCTTAGCAAAAAAGGCGTCCCCTTGAAGCCAAAGCAACTCTGATACCAAATGTAGGTTTTAACCCCGTAAAGAAATTACCTACATACGAATTCTAAAAACAGAAAATAAACAATAGCGAGAGCATAACACACAAAACAAATATACAGAGTCCCCTGGATTCCAAAACCAGGACTACCAGCTTGATTTTTCATTATGTTCCTTTCAATGTTACAATACATATATATTACATGCCAAAGCATCCAATACCATGGACCGAAAACCATCGCGCCCAAAACCATGTGTGAAAACCATGCACAAAACCATAGGTAGGTTTGCCCACCTAATATAGGGTCCAACAAAATTTCCCCAGGTGCTGCCTCGGACCAACGTAGGGGGGGCTACCCCCCCCCCTTAAACCCCTTGTGACCCCCCCCCCCTGTGCAATTGGTGCAAAGAATATAACACAACCCAATAGTATCAACTTGCCCAAGTGTACCTTTGGGAAGATCGATAGAGATTTGCTACAATATCTTCAAAGCCTCATGGTGCAAGTGGCCAAATCGTCTATGCCACAACTCACCGATGTCTTGGCTCAACATCTTTTCTGATTTTGAACACAAAGCAACACAATACTCTACCTCTATCTTATAGAGATTCTGAACTCGAATCCCTATCTTCTTTACTTGACCCATGGCTATGTGTCAAAGGAACGTCTTTCCTTTCGAAAAGTTAGCATCATAGCCTCTATCCTCAAGCATGGCAACATATACCAAGTTCTTCGTCAGTCTAGGTACATGCATAACATTCTTCAAGGTGATTGGAGCCACATGCTCCCTTTGAAAAGTAATAGTTCCTACACTAGTAACACTATACTTATCGTCATCACCCATCTTGATATGCATCTTGAGATCTTTCTCCTCCAATTCACTTAATAACTCTTTGTCGCCAGTCATGTGGAAAGAAGCTTCACTGTCTAAGTACTAGACACTTCCCATCATTGAAGACACCATGCATACAATGAGGGAAAAGTCCAATCCGAATTAGGAGGCCAAAGCCTCACCCACCGCTCCTCCTGAGGAATTCTCCTTAGACTTCTTCAATGGAAAATTTGTAGCAAAGTGACCCATATTGTGACAATGAAAGCATTTAACTTTCTTCATGACTTACTTGTTACCTCCATGATAAGAATCTGATTTGGAACGAGAAACTTTACCTTTCCCCTTCCTTTCCTTAACTGCTAAGGCACAATTCTCTTCATCATCAGTCTTTGATGAAGAGCCATCCCTAGTGTTCCTCCTAATCTCGTCCTACATCAAATCCTACCATAGTCATTCCCAATCTGGTAGCTTCTTACGACCATTGACAGAGTTCTGATAACTATGCCAACTCTTTGGGAGTCCAAGAAGAGAAAGGCTCACCATATCCTCCTCGGCAACTGTGATTCCAAAACTTCCAAGTTCATCCCGACATTGAGTGAACTTGGTCAAGTACTTTGGAATCGTCTCGTCTTTCTCCATCTTGATTTTACGAAGTTTGTCCTTCAGTGTCAACTTCCTTTGATCACTGTTATTTTGGTACAAGTCTGTAAATGTTTTCCACATAGCATGCGGAGTTTCCTTTCCATGGAGACTCGAGACAATGTGGTATCAAACTCCCTCAAGGATTATCTGCTTGCCTTTGCCACAAACTTCTTCCATTCGGAAAAGATTTGTGCATCCGTAGCTACTGGCTTGGGGACTTCTTGATCAATGAATTCCTTCAACCCATTATCTTCTAGCATAGCCTCCATCCTATCCCTCCAGGCTATGAAATCCGAGCTACCTTCCAAGGCATACTCAAGCCTTAACCCATGGAACACCATATGCTGATCCTGAAGTATGTATGAAAATTTGACTTTCACCTATAACCCTGAACTCAAAACTTCGAAATCTCCTATAGAGAGCTTATTTTAAATCAGCGATATCTCCCTCATCCGAACTCCGATTCGGCCGATTTTTTTTTTTTTGAAATTGGGTATCTTTTCCCAGGAATCCAAATCTGCAATTTGTTTCTAAAAATTTTGTACAGAAATTCTCAGATCTGCTCTGCAAACTCTAGGCCCAAAAAAAAAATCGTGCTCCGATACCATGTAGAAAAACCTGTAGATTCACAAGCTAATGCAATTTGCTAAAGCAAGAGACAAGAATCTACTTCTACTCTTTATAGAGGAAGCCCATAAACATCGAGCAAAAAATAATAAATAGAGGAAGAGAATCAAATGCACATAACATAATAAATATATGGGGAAATCCACAGCTCAAAACCCCACTATCTGTTTTGTATTAATATGGAAAATCAAGATGAAATTACAATGCTTGTTGTCTCTAGAACAATCCCAGCACTCGGAAAATTCAGTCTCCAACTCATAAGCAAGCTCAAGGCCAAAGCCTAGCCAATTCACAAGCTCTCCAAGTCTCTATTCAAATGTGTAATTCCTATGAAGGATAGCTTGTATTTAAAGGGAAATAAAGCCTCTAAAAATAGTGCAATCCCTCAAGGATCAATTCCTGATTGCATGCACTATCAGTGCAACTCATAAAAATCTAAAACAAATAGTACATTGTCCCTGCACTCTAGTCTCAACTGGGTCTTTCTTAGAATCAACATGCATGAGTTTCTGATGGTGAAATATTCAGTTAACTAGAGTATCACTAATTAGGTCACTAGTGTCCCAACTAATTGTTTACTCGCTATTAATTCCTGAAACTAATTGGAACTAATTTAACTAGACTTAACTCAATAAACTGAGTTAACTAATTACAACTCATTCATAACTCATCCTTAACTCCTATAAGTTAGGGAGAACATATAGATGTATTCTAAAAGACTTCCAATTCAAATTTCCTAAATTAATTAAGTTAATTAAACTTAATTAATTATTTTCAAATTCCTACGAGAAAAGAATTATATTTTAATTCACAGTTTAATTCAAGGACAAATTAAACTGGAATTTCTTGTTGCCATTTCTCAACAGTTAGGAGAAGGTCAGAATAGGACTTGTAGAGGGCAAGCCTATGTTTACAATAAGGGGATAGATAAATAAATTTCAAACAAAGGGATGCTTTGGGTTGGGCACAACATTGTTTTTCCAATGACTTAGTTGGGTTCCTATGTCGCAAAAAAAATAAGGCTATCTATGAGGTCATGAGAGCTAGGGATTACCAGGGTGTGCTAGGAAGTACTAGCACATGGTAGACAATTCCAAGGCATGATAGGCATGCCAAGACTAGCCAAGTGCTAAGGCATGCCAAGATGTGCCAGATGCAATGGTGCGGCACAAACACATGCTAGGGAGCGTGAGGGCCAAGTAACAAGGAAACAGAATGGGGAACTAGTTTCAAATGCATGGAAGTGAAGTTAGCAAGTTCCAGGTGTGCTAAGAAGGGACTGATAAGGTATGTTAGGTAGTGCGAAGGCATGCCAGAGTGCTAGGGAAGAATACCAAGATGTGTCAAGTGCTAAGGTGTGCCAATGCGTGCTAAGGAGTGTTAGGGAGTGCCAGGGAAACACAAGGGAGAACTAGGTGAAAATGCATGGAAATGAATGAATAAGAGTGTGTGGCAGGGAGTGTCAATGAGTTTTAGGTGTGTTAAGGAGAGAGTGACATGGTATGATAGGCAATGCTAAGTCCTAAAAAAAGTAAGGGTAGTTGTCAGGGCATGATAGCTAAGGAGTGTCAGGACATGCCAAGGAATGAAAAGGTGTGCTAACACATGCCAGACAATGTCAATGCATGTTGAGGAGTGCTAGGGAGTGATAGAACATCAAAAGGGAGAACTAGGTCAAAATGCATGGAAATGAACGAATAAGAGTGTGTGTCAAGGAGTGTCAACGAATTCCATGTGTCTTAAGGATAAAGTGTGTTAGGAGAAGGTCAAAATAATACTTGTAGGAGGCAAGCCTATGGTTACAATAAGAGGTTGGACAAAGCAGTTTTAGACAAAGGGAGACTTTGGGTTGGGCACAACATTGTTTTTCCAATGACTTGGTTGGGTTGCCAAGTCGCAAAAAAAGTAAGGCTATCTACAAGGGCATGACAGCTAGGGAGTACCAAGGTGTGTCAGTGAATGCCAAGAAGTACTAACATAGAGTAGATAGTTCCAAGGCATGATAGGCATGGCAGGATGTGTTAGGTGCTAAGGTGTGGCGTGAATTCACGCTAGGGAGTGTGAGGGCCAAGTACCATGGAAACAAAAGGGAGCATTCATTTCGAATGCATGGAAATGAAGTGTCAACGAGTTTCAAGTGTGCTAAGGAGGGAGTGAAAATGTATGATAGCCAGTGCCAAGACATCACAAGGGAGAACTAGGTCAAAATGCTTGGAAATGAATGAATAAGAGTGTGTTCCAGGTAGTGTCAACGAACTCCAGGTGTCCCAAGGACGAAGTGTTTTAGGAGAAGTTCAGAATAAGACTTTTAGGAGGCAAGCCTATGGTTGTGATAAGGTGTGTATAAAGTATTTTTAGACAAAGGGAGAATTTGGGTTGGGCACAACATTGTTTTGTCAATGACTTGGTTGGGTTCCCAAATCATAAAAAAAGCAAGGCTATCTATAAGGGCATGACAACTAGGGAGTGCCAAGGTGTTCTAGGAATGTTAGGAAGTACTAACACATGCTAGACAGTTCCAAAACATTTTAGGCATTCCAAGACATGCCAAGTGCTAAGGCATGCCAAGAAGTTCCAAGCGCCTGTTGGGTGTGGAGCCTGATTATCTTTTGTATTCAAAGGTATCGCCACATTGGACCCTAGTTCGAAATGGGGTGGTGTTACACAGTAATTTGTCACCATTGGTCACCGTCCCTGTTACCCCTGTTTTCGTACATTGGAGGATACATTCTGGGACCTATGAGTAGTGACATAGCCTAAAAACACTTGCATTATGTTCCCTGAAGACACCTTCTGCAAATTATCCCTGAAAAGTGCCCTTTTTTCCATTAGTGCAGGTACATAGTGTCTTATCCATGCCAATCACTGAGATCCTCAAAAAGGGGCGTGCCCATTGGCGCTCTGACCTAGAACAACACTCGCGCCAACTAAGTTTGGTAATGATTTTTGGCAAACGCGCACCCATATGTTTTTTCCTTTCAGATCATGAAGTCTTTTGAGGGAAAAAATCCATCTGATAGAGGTCGAGAGTCATCATCTATCCTTGACATCTATCCTCAGTAGCTTTTCGGAGATAATGTCGATCCACAATGGGCGTCCTGGTGCATTGAATCTTCCTCCCTTCTCCATTTATAAAAGTCTGTCCTCATGCATTAGACAAGCTAGTTGGGGAGTTCTGGAGTAAAGCTAGTTCTGGAATTCTGGAGTTCTGGAGTAATGCTAGTTGTGATTATGCTTGTCTGGAGTGATAGTAAGAGTCTTGAAGCATAGGGAGGTTATGCTGCCGGAATCCTGAGAGAGAGAAGGTCTATTGCAAGGCATACATAGCTGCTCGCCCAGCCAGAGAATAGTTTCAATGTCAGAACCTTGGTTGTATCTTTCTCTGCCTATTATTCATTAATAGATGACTACTGTTATGGTTCCACTCATTGCCTATTATGATGTTTGACTTATTTCCTTTCTGACTGAAATATAGTTGTACTTTGGTGCATTTTATGCTTGTAGTCGTCTCGGTCTTTGCATGTGTAGGTGTCCGTTCACGAGGATCGCTAGGATTGTGACCTGCTGAAGCAAGGGAGACGGAGGGTCAACTCTACTTCGACATTTGCATTGGATTCTAGGTTGGTCTTCGTAATCCACCTTTTAGTATACAACTAGGAACTTGCATAGCAGCGTGAATTGATTGTTGCTAGACCCATTTTGGGCTAGTGGGATCGCCTCTGTCCGCAGAGGGGATTTACCTGTTTAACAATTTGGCGACTCCACTGGGGAGAAGCTATTTGGAGTTTGTCTTGCATGTTAGTTTTCTCTTGCTTTCCTGAGTTAATGAGCTTTCTGGGTCAGTTTCAAAATTGTTATTTGCTGTTTGATCCTTCTGAGCACTGTTGGCCCGACCCTAGTTTGTCTTGTTTATTTTTTGGGTCAGCAAATGCGGTTGGCGCATTATTTCCTTTGACAGTCGCGCCAGTTGGCGCATGTTGCACAACAGGAACTCACGCCAATTCCTGAATAGCGCAAGTTGCAGATTCACAGTCGCGCTAGCTCTGTGAATTTTGCCAGTTTGTTAGTTGAAAGCTCCTTAAACTCGGATTTTTGTATTTTGCCTTAACTTCTACAGTTGCTGGAGTGTGTTGAATCTTTGTTTGACTGGTTTTGAACTCCCATCCTTCGGGTGTTTGCTTTTCTCTATTGATTTCGCACTCAAGCCCTAGGGCATCTAGTGGCCGTGTGTGTGTCAAGCCTTCCGTGGGATCTTGTTTTCTTGTTTGACCAGCCAACTTTAGATTCTCTTTTCACATTTGCTTGGTGATTGTTGAAAGTGTTTTGGTTGTGTTCCAAGCGACTTGCTTCCTCCCTGTTTGAATTCGTTTTTGTCTTGTTGAGCTTAGATTACATAGCTCGAACAAGCCTTTGTTTTTCCTTTGATTTGGAAAACTAGTTTTGGTGTCTTGGAGACTTTGTTGTCTTTTCATCGAGTGATTTTATTCCTTTTGCTTGATGTAGCTATCTCTCAAAATCATTTTAAGTGCTTTGTGCCATTGGAAAGAAAATCAAACTAGTATCTTTTGCATGTAATAGTTAAAAGGAAAAGAACATTTCGTTGATTTGTGTTTTCAAAAGAAAAGTTTCGTTTCCTTGCCATTAGTTGCGTTAGGTTGTTTTATTGCTTGAGTTCATTTTGTTTGATTGAAAAATTCCTAACCTTCTCATAGTTAGAATTCATCGAACGAATGATGTTCTTTGGCATGTAGTTTGCATCTAAGTAATTCTGAGAGATCATACGGTAGGACCTGAAATCAAAACTTAATTCAAGATCAACCGTAAAATGAATTGAATAAACTTAAAAACACATTGGAACTTAACGCAAATATCTAGAGGTCTAGGCTAGAGACGTGCTCAGGCGTCGTTAAACCTAGTCACTCTTGTTTCCGCATTAAGGTTGGGTGATTCCTCCTGGTGTGATTCAATTGTGGTCTAGCACGGATTTGGGCTCCCACGTACCGTCGCGTATATATGGGGAGACTCCACTAGGTTTGCATCCTTTATCCGTAGGAAGCCGAGTCTGCCGCCTTGTGAACTGTAACGCACCGAACATAGCATTCGGGAAGATTGACTGCAGTACAGAAAGTCCTTGGTTCTCATACGATTGCCAAGGTGTATAAGCAGTTTTACGGATTGCTTAGTAAACATTTTGCTTAGAATCTCCAGAGCAGTCACTTTTGATCCTTTTCGGACTCCCTAAAAGAAAAGGTGTAAGTGAGCGTCTTGTCACTTCGTGCTCATCAAACATTCAAAGGAGACTAGAGTCATCTTTTCATCCTTTTCTCGACTCTCGAAACATGAAAAGGTCAAGTTCAGTTCCTGTGTCTTAAAAATTTATTTGGCCGCGATAACATTACCTGGTTAGATCTTGTGTGCGTTAGCTTGAGTAGGTTTCTTTTGCTATGGCAACTTTTCCAGGGTTCACCAACCTAAGTTCCCCTCCTTACGGGAATCCTAGTCATTTCCCTCCTCTTGGGAATGTTGGTGCTCCTTATATGGCGACGTTATCCCTTCTGGGGTTAACTGTCGGGTTGCCTGTTTGGTTATTTTCAACCTCTTTGGTCCCTACCGTGTCGGTTGATACTCCATTAGTCCCTCCACCTACACAACATCATGTTGAACCTAAGGTGGACCTCTCTCCTTCGACGCCTACTTCTACGTCTCCTTCTTGTACTTTGCCTGGTGAAAATCTCGATTCGAATAACCAGGTGGCTAAGAAGAAGAAGGAGAAGAACAAGAAGAAGAAGTCTCCTAAGGGAGAGGCTACAAGCACAACCGCTGCTCCCTCGAGTACACCTGAAGTCGGGCCCCCTTCCGCTCCTCCGCGGAAGGTTAAGTTTCCTTGTCGATTATGCAAGGAGGACCATCTTCTTCGCAACTGTCCTGGTATTCCTAGGATCTTAGAAGTGTGGTCTCGTGATCAGGCCCGCCCCTCATCGTCCACTGAGGCTCACGGCGATGCTACCTCATCAGTTGGGGATGGTAAGGGAAAAGGGAAGATTCAAATCCCCTGCAGACTTTGTGAAGGCAATCATCCCCTTCACCTTTGTCCACTCATGGATAAAGCCTCGACTGTTTTGGAAAGTCTCCCAGCTCCCTCACCCCAACTCCCCGTTGGATATCAACGCCTTTCTACAGCTGCAGATCCTTTGCCTCCCAACAATGAGATTGATTCACACTCTCCTCTTGTCCAGGCCCCTCTTCCCGAACCTGGCTGTGCCCAGCCTGTTCCAGACCAGCCATTGGTCGGAAAGAGTGTCGACTGGAGTTCACCTCCTGTCGACCACGCTGTTTCGGAAGAGAAACATTCCCATGTTCTTCTCGTCTCATCGAATTCTCTTGAGCTTGATAATGGTTTTCCCATCCCAGCCTCTCTGGAGAATTCCAATTCGGTTCCTTCCGAGCAGGGGGGCAACCATATGGTTCCCCCACCAAGTAGTTCGGTCGTCTCCTTCGACTGGAGTCATTTGACTACCCCTCCCCTTCCATCCCATGTGCCTTTCTGGGGCACCGCCTATGCCTCCCATATGGCACTGCCTGGCACTGTGTTAGATGAAGGAGCATCGGTTAGTCTTATGCCCGTTACTACTTGGAAGGCTTTGGGTTCCCCATCGCTTGTACCTGTCGCACCGAATCTCACCGCTTTTGACGGAGGAACGAGTCAACCATTAGGGATCCTTCCAAAGTTTCCTATCACTTTGGGAGGCAAGACTGTCTATATAGACGTCTCGGTTACCCAAGTTTCTTTAGACTTCAGTCTTCTCCTTGGTCGTGACTATGTGTATGCCATGGGAGCCCTTGTTTCTTCACTTTTCCGTGTGGTTTTCTTTCCACACGATGGAAGAATAGTGACAATAGATCAATTATCGTTCTATTCGTCCACAAGCCCCTCCGGCACAATTGTCCTTCCCTCTTGGTTCTCATCCACCAGTTGCATCTGTCTCACCCCAGATCAACTACGTGGCCACCTCTCCCGTGCCTATATCCAGTAATGCCGCCGTCGTGCATAGTGTCCTGGGGGCATTGGGTCTTGACTTCCGAGACATTGACCTCCCACCGGGAGCGCCACTCTTGGAAGCACCGACTTCCTATTCATTATGAGGCAGTTTGGTCGGAGCACAGTTCACTTTCCTATGTCAAGCTCCCTAAAAAATGAAATTAGGACTGGGTCGAGCATAGTTCCTGATCTTGTGTCAAGCTCGTTAAAAAATGAAACAAGGGTTATGAGGATAGTTCCTTTCCTAGGTCAACCTCATTAAAAAATGAAACACTTCCTCCCTTTCCAAATCGAGTCTGTTGATTAAGATCTCGTAAAATACAAGTCGAGTCTTTCCAAGATCTCGAAAGTGAACCTTCATTCCATCCACTTTGTTGAATGCAATGAAGCTTGGGGGGCATGTACCTCATTTTGCGTCATTATGCTGGGGGCATGCGAACTTATAACAAGCATAGTTTTTCGTTTCAAGCTTGTGTAAACCTGAA
>APFE031717652.1:0-14694 GCA_000404065.3 Pinus taeda | reverse complement strand
TAACTGATGCATTGGCTAATTATGTATTAGACAAACATTTGCGTAATATGTAAATCAACAAAACATGAGAAGCATAAGATACAATAAAAACACCATGTATATATATATATATCGTGTGGCACACTAAGGCGCTCAAAAAATAAGTGTACATGTCCAAAGTAAAGACGACGTCCTCAGTACATCTGAGACGTATGTCTCTCAAAAACATCAGTGGAAAATAAACCCTAGACATCTACTACGGTAGGTTATGCTCTCTGTAGCATGCCACTGCTCGTGCTACCCGCCTCAAAAGGCGGTGCATCCTGGGTTCCACACCCACTGTATGAATCTGAGAAGCTATGGGGACCTCCTCGATCCCCTGGTAATCTGGCACTCTTGCTAGTAAGCCCTCAAGGTTGTGTACCACAGTCTCCATCATGTCGCCTACTGGAGGAGCCAAGGCTAGGACCGCAGCGCCTTGTCCCTCTCTCCGTGCCTCCGGAGCTAGACCAAGGGGTCTCGTGGGTCCCACATCTGCATATCATAGCATTTATTAGGACATGTACATGAAAAATTTAAAAACATTACAAAAGACAAAAAATCAAAAAGAGATCAAGTGTTTTACCTCCATCGTCCCACTGCTCTCCCGCAGACAGTGGCATGTCGGGATCACCGCGGAAATCGATACCAGTATATGGCCAGTCCTCGACGAAGATGACCTGGCGATCCAGCCACTCTCGAAAGAAAACATCCCACGATACTGAGCGGCCGCCACCTCCGCACGGCATGACCCGGGCCCATCGAGTGGCCCTCGTCTCCCGTGGACTGCTAGGCGGATCCACAACCATAGTCTGCAGCTGTAAAGCCAGCACCCGCTCGAACATGAGCGGAAGTAAGAGCGACCCATAGCCGAACTGTTCCGACTCTCCACGTCTGCAGTTGCTCAATTGCCTCTTCATGCTAGTCGTCACCGCTGCTGCCCAGTTGAAAACAATGGGCTGTAGACACTCGAGAGCTAGCAATAGGTGGGCCTTTGAGGCCTCATGATTGGCCAAACTCCCTGCTGCCCGGGTCACCATGAAGAGTATGGTGCAAAGGACCATGTCACCGTCACCCACTGATGGAATGCTTACCTTCCCGCTCCGTGTTTTATGCGCTTGTGGGCACACCCGAGCCATGAGCTGGTCGAGCGTCTCGCCGCTGGGTTGTTGCCCCTCCAGGATGGGCATCACACCCCGGCGTGACAACCCAATCAAAAAATAAATGTCCGTGGAATCGAACTCGATGTCGCGGCCTCGGATCGTGAATTTCTCGTCCACTGGGTTCCAAGCTCTGATCAAGAGCTCCAGAAGGTCCGGCTGTGCTCTCAAGCGTGGAGTGAGAAAAATTTTTAGGAAACCGCATGCCCGCATTGCATTTCGGCATCCCACATTGGCATAAGCGGCAATATCTTCGTTATCGTGAGCCCTCTCTTGCCATACAAACGCCATTGCGTCCTGCATGACCACCAAAAAACATTAGACTGCCAACCATTGAAGTTTATCCGTCCAAAATCTTAAAAATTAAGTTTCGCGGCGCCAGCGCGACTGTTTTTAAAACAGTCGCGCTGATAATGGCGGCCCTTTGTTTTTTTCCTTGGGTCAGCGCGAAAGCACACGGATTTTCCGCGCTGACCCGAAAAGTGGTGTGTGTAAATTAAATCGACCAGCGCGGACTCGATGAGCGAATCCGCGCTGACCGAGAGCGCACCAACGCTCAAAGAATTCAGCCAAACGGCCAAATCCCACGGTGGAAATGCTCAAAAAAGGACTCAAAACAAAGCGCAGGGCAAGAGGAACCTACCTGGAACAAGCTGCCGGATGAATGGTGTCCGCACGGGGTGGAATTCGCTCCGTCAACTTCACAGCTCCACAACGTTCTCCAAGGCTCAAAATGGTAACTATGGTAAAAAATGATTTTTACCCCCTATTTATGGTAAAAAAATTCTTAATTGACTTTATAAAAGTGGGTTTTTGTCATGTTTTACCATGGATTTAGTGCTAATGTCACTATGTTATGCCTTTATGCATGTTTTACTATGTTTTTTTAACATATCGAACGGGTTTACGCGGGTGGTTTTCTTGTGCAGGTCCTCGGAACCGGCGAAGTCACAATGGATCTATATACACTTGGTCCCAAAAAATGTCGTCTTTAAGCTCTTTTCCGACATAAAGCAAGAAAAGATAGCCGAGCCCCCTTTCAGCTCGTCAAAAGGAACGAGAGGTAGTCGCTTTTAAAGCTCTTTTTTCGACCGTTTAAATTAACAAAGATCGTCGGGTGTTTGTCATTTCGCACTCGTTATTGGCTCTAAAACGACGTACTTTTGACCGCTTTTTTACTTTTTCAGGTCAAAGTTACTATTTACGAAAAGTACTCCTCGGTCATAATGATCAGGCAGTTCTTTCGAGCATCGTTTTATACTTTTTCGGGCTCGAGAGACACAACTTTACGAAAAATCACCCCCTGGAGTTTCCTTTTCTGTTGTCTTTTCAGACTCTCTAAACAAGAAAAGACGCCGAGTTCTTCCTTTGTCAGACTCGTTAAAACTTAATGACATCAGATTCCGTCGAAATGACACTCCTCAAGCATATGCTATCCCTGTCAAGCTTGTCATCCAAAAATAACTGGGGTACTCGCCAGAAATGGTGGGGGAATAAAGGAATCATAATCATCGTCATCGGCAGTATGTCGCTCTTGAACATGGCACTGTTTGCATTCGTGTCTGGGTGGGGACATCTCATCTCGTCTCACATTTGCCTCCATGGGTTTTGGTTATCCTATTTGACCATTCATCTGCTCATCGTCTTGTCATCATGACCCTTGATCATTTGACCTCAAATACTGCCAAATCCATCGTAGTGCCGCTGATATGTTCAAGAGAAGTTGGCCTCTGCAAGTATAACCTCCCTCCGATATCTCACACAAAACATATTGTCTCTTTCCGTCTCGTGTCGATGATGTATGAAACATTATGGCCCACCTTTGACGAGGATCACTTCCTGTCGACTGCAGCTCATTATCCAGGAAGGTGACCTAGAGACTCCCTTCGGGTACCTTAGAGCCTGCATGCCTCAATGGCAGGTTCTTCGTGTTCGATGTGAGGTTTTCATTATTGGCCTTCGATCGAATGACTCTACGAGTGTTCGACACCGACTCATTCATTCGCACGCCGTGGATTGTACCTATAGTACCTTGAGGACCATCGTCATTATTGGTGGCGCCTCTCGCGTCTGTTAACAACTTTCATCATTGGTTGGTAATCAGACGATGTTCAAGCATGTTTGACTTCGACTCCTGTATTCACATGTTTGAACTTGTACTTTGTTCGGGTTTGGATGGAGCGCAAGACCCTGGTTCTAGTCCATTGTGGGCCAGGTTGCGATTTTGTGGATTTTTATTACATGAATCATTCACTGGATGGCTGCGACCATAGCTGAGTCAATTCATTGATCCTAACCAGATGGTTGCGTCCATACTACGAATCTAGATTATCATGTACTCTCTTATGGATGGCTGAGACCATACCACGTACATCATGTATTTGAGCTATCAATTGTATCTCTCAATGCAGATTCTCGGCGGCATATATATGTGTTCTTGTAAATCATTTCACCCCTCTCTCTCTCTCAGGCCTCATGCTTTAGGGGGCATCTGTTACACAGTAATCTGTCACCATTGGTCACTGTCCCTGTTACCCCTGTTTTCATACATTGGAGGATACATTCCGGGACCTGTGAGCCGTGAAATAGCCTAAAAACACTTGTATTATGTTCCCCTGAGGATGTACTTCATGTTCCCTGAAGACACCTTCTGCAAATTATCCCTGAAAAGTGCCCTTTTTCCATTGGCGCAGGTACACAGTGCCTTATCCGCGCCAATCACTGAGATCCTCAAAAAGGGGCGCGCCCATTGGCGCTCTGTCCTATAACAACACTCGCGCCAACTAAGTTTGGTAATGATTTTTGGCAAACGCGCGCCCATATGTTTTTTCCTTTCAGATCATGAAGTCTTTTGAGGGAAAAATCCATCTGATAGAGCTCGAGAGTCATCATCTATCCTTGAAATCTATCCTCAGTAGCTTTTCGGAGATAATGTCGATCCACAATGGGCGTCTTGGTGTATTGAATCTTCCTCCCTTCTCCATTTATAAAAGTCTGTCCTCATGCATTAGACAAGCTAGTTCTGGAGTAATGCTAGTTGTGATTATACTTGTCTGGAGTGATAGTACGACTCTTGAAGCATAGGGAGGTTATGCCGCCGGAATCCTGAGAGAGAGAAGGTCTATTGCAAGGCATACATAGCTGCTCGCCCAGCCAGAGAATAGGTTCAACGTCAAAACCTTGGTTGTATCTTTCTCTGCCTATTATTCATTAATAAACGACTTCTATTATGGTTCCAATCTCATTGCCTATTATGATGTTTGATTTATTTCCTTTCTGACTGAAATATAGTTGTACTTTGGTGGATTTTATGCTTGTAGTTGTCTCGGTCTTTGCATGTGCAGGTGTCCGTTCGCGAGGATCACTAGGATTGTGACCTCCTGAAGCAAGGGAGCAGGAGGGTCAACTCTACTTCGACATTTGCGTTGGATTCCAAGTTGGTCTTCGTAATCCACCTTTTAGTATACAACTAGGAATTTGCGTAGCAGCGTGAATTCATTGTTGCTAGACCCATTTTGGGCCAGTGGGATCGCCTCTGTCCGCAGAGGGGATTTACCTGTTTAACACTATCGAAAATTCATCCCTTTCGTATTATTTTACGCTTTTTCGGACTTAAGGGATTATATGAAGAAAATGAATCTTTGGAGTTTCCTTTTCGTCCCTTCCAGACTCTCTAAAATTGAAAAGGACCGAGTCTTTTTCATTAAACTCGTTAAAACCAAATAGCGACAAACTCGTCCAAATGGACGAGAATGATTTTCACTGTCACTAGGCTCGCTAAAATACAGTGACAGGTTCGCCCGAAGGGCGGATTTTAGAACAAGCATATGTTATCGTCCTCAATCTTGACAAAAATAAAGAGGTACTAGTGAGCAATGACTGGGGAAATTGTGAAGAAAACTTGAAAAAGTTTTATTAGTAGCAAGTCGCTCTTGAACATGACACTTTCCTTCTGCATCCAAGCCGGGTTGGGTTGTTCCGTTCACTAGTCATATCACCATTGGTCCGTCACACCATCCATCTCTGGGGTTAACACTACCAATCCATCGTCAGTGTCGCCGATATGTTCAAGAGAAGTCATTCAAAAAATTTGCCTGTATCTCACCCCCTGCAATACATTCACGCTCCATTCTTTCCTGACCCCCACCCTAAACATTGTATCATCAGATCGTTTTCACCTCCAAAATAATTTGCTTCGTTCCGTGTTGTAGATGTGGGATTCATTAAGGCCCTCCTATGACGGGTCACTTCTTGTCGACATTAGCTCATTATCCAATAAGTCGACCTAGGAACAACCCTTTTAGTACTT
The DNA here is from genome assembly GCA_000404065.3 of Pinus taeda. Taxonomy (NCBI): domain Eukaryota; kingdom Viridiplantae; phylum Streptophyta; class Pinopsida; order Pinales; family Pinaceae; genus Pinus; species Pinus taeda. Next base: position 9,207 of record APFE031717652.1, on the reverse strand, counting down.
TGAAGCTTGCATGCCTCAATGGCAAGTTTCTCACTTTCGGCAACAAGTTTACATTAATGGCCTTCGACCAAGAGATTTAGCGTGGTGTTCGACGCCAAGTCCTTTCTCACACCATGCGAATTGTACTATAGTACATTGAGGGTCATTGACATTATTGGTGATTCCTCTCGCACCTGTTAACAAAGTACATCATTGGCTAGTAATCGGGCGATGTCTTTCCATGTTCGACTACAGAACATTTTTCACATGGATCGACTTGTACTCTGAGTGAAGATAGAATGAGTTTTGAAGACCACGAATATATTTTCATCCATTCGGGCTACGATACATTCAAGAATATAAAGACATCAAATGTACATCATTGTCAAACATATGATCATCCAAATCAAAGGATGATGAGTCTGAATCATCAGTCTGCCACACAGACGATTGTCTGTCCTATGTACATGAAAATGAATTTATAAAGTTGAGCATGGGAATGCCCGCCTCAGCTACATCATGAAAAATGTTGTCAAGATAATGTATTGTATTGTATCTTATTACAGGTCGCCTCCCAGCTCGAAAAAACTTCGGATCCTCATGGTAAAGCATTTCACCCAACATCAAAATATTAACAACCTCATGCTTTAGGGGGCAACTGCTATAGAAATTTTTGGGCACTGCAACCCAATCATAAATTTCCATAAACTGAGGGCTCCTAAGTCCCTAAAAGTGTTGCTTCACTGCCTAAAGGAATAAGGTCAGCTAATTACATCATCTCCCAGAAGTTCTCCACTAAAAACTGCTCAGAAATGGTCAAAACTGGACCATACTGAATACCCAGTGCAGAGGGTGTGATGCATATCACCTTCCTAGTGTAAAGGGTGAGATGCATACTAGATGGCCCCTATGTAGGGTGTGATGGGCGAGAATGGACAAATGGCAGAGATAGTTTGCGAGGTGGAAGATCATGGAATCTTCCAGAAGCTTCCCCTCTGACACTTGCCTCTTTGTTTTCGACCAAGGATGAGTAAGAGATCATCAGTCTCCAAGTGGAATCAAGAACTATGAGAGAGAGGATACTAATCAAAACCCCAAAAGATGACTCACCCCCCTACAATCATCTATATATGGATCCCTCATCACAGAGATCCATAGGCTGGAATCTTGTATCTTGTAGAGAAGTGTTGTTGGTTTTCTGGTGAAACTTCATAGTGTTGGGTGATCTAAGCTTTACTTGAGGTGAATAAAGGCTTTCTTGCTGGAGGATGATGCTGGTTCAGAACAATTGGCTGTAATCCTCTTGCTATTCTTGATATTAATAAAGCTATTCAAGTTTTCCTCCATATTCTTGTATGTTTGATTATATATGCATTTGTATGGTTAATACATATCTGGTCCTGTTTTATTTATGAATATAGATCTCTGTTCTTCGACAGTAGTATGCTGCTTTGATTCCATAGGTGCTCTTTGAAGCTGGGCAAACAAAGAAGAAGTGGCAAATATCTATCAGGAAGGAGAGGAATCAGGTAAGGAACCAAGTGCAAGACTAAGGTTGGTGTCCTTTGTTCCACTCTTATCTATTTTCATAAAGGAAAACGAAAGTAGTATTTACTTGTTTGTTTCTAAGATAGCTACCAGTCTTAGTGGGAATAACAGCTCCGAGTGGACACTATTCCCAGTAACAGTCATGTCTTACACTACCCATGTACTTATGTTTTCAGTTTAGTTTCTTTGGATTATCAGCTTCTGTTTGCTAACTTGTTTTCCTTTCACCTGCAAGGTAACCTCCTACAACTTGGTCTTCAACCAGTTCTTATGCTAACTTGGAGAATTACGTAGAACTAGAGGGAAACCAACCTTGCTCTCTGGAATTGGGCAATGCACCATGGCACCCAACATTACTCTCCAAAATTGCACAGAGCATGTAGGTTGCATTCCCCAAGAAAATTATGCAGATAAGCCCATCACAGGGCTTGCTCTTAGAACCTGTGCACTTCTAAATGGAAGCCTTGGCTTCAGTCCAAAAATTGTGTAGAGCTTAAGGGGTAGCTAGAGCCATTCAACCCATAAACTACACAAAATTCATCCCAAGGCTTGTTGTCTATTGCACATGCTCACAGGTTGATTGGTTCCCTCTAGGACCATGCAATCTTTCCTTGCATGCATAGATATCTTTTTCCATAAAGAGAAAAAAAGAAAAAATTATCCTTATGTTTTAGGGATTTGTTTTTAGTAGCTGGAGTTTACATGAAAAAGTCGTTTTAGAAACCTCCCACTAAGTGTCGCTTTTTCCTAGAATTGTGGCATGCACATCATAAGCCTCGATCTTGTCAAAACTATTTATTCAATGCCTCAAAGCCAATTCTTCACTTTTGATATTGGAGCTCCAACATTCCCAACGCATCTAGGAACCTTCGGCACACTCATCACAACCTTTCCTAGGTAAGTTTGTTTTCATGTCTTTTGCTGCTTTTCTATCGCATTTTGTATTTTGGTCTGTGTGAGTATTGTTTGCATGGTTTTGTTGAATTCCTACTATCATTTTAATGCATATTCACTTCTAGAAGCATCATTTCAAGTTTTGCATTATATTTCCTTTATGTGACATCCATGACAATGTTTTTGCACCAATAATCAATGTTTAGGCGACTCACTTCTCACACTTAGTTGTTTTACATCTTACTTAATCGTACACTTACTAATTTTGTGCATTTTCATTCACTAATTTATGCACCTAGATTCACACCTGAATTTAGTCCTTACCATTTCCAGTTGCTTATTGGTGGGTTTGAGTTGCATTGGCCCAAACCTTTCCTTGCCCATCTTGCACTGTTGTTGGCTTTGTGGGTCTTGACCTAGGTTCAGTGTTAGTTAGCCAAAGAAATCCCTACATTAATGACCCTTCCGGTAGCCCACAGAGTGCGGACCGAAGTCTCACTTGAAGCAGTATGGGGGGATGTTGGAACCAAGTTTTTTAACCCTGACATGGTCGGGATGTCAGTTTATACCCTCTGTTCCTACTTTCACGTAGGTCTCTAAGAATTAGGGCTCTATCAGTCTACCCTTTATTCTTCCCTTTAGTACCTCCATGAAGGTGTACGATTGATCTTCACACAGCATTAGACCGCGATCCATGTACTTTGGCGCTACTATGATAACGTAATGTACAGGTTTCCAAGTTATCTTAAGTGTTTTACTTATCTTACTAATAAACCACATTTAACACCACGTAAATAGATATTCTTACTTGCATTCAATTAACCAATACAGTCACATACATTCGCGCATCACATGATCATAGTAAATTAAACCCAAAATGCAATATAACCAGATGCATTAACAAGAAATAAATACATAGAATTTGTAGAATACTTCTCTTTATTGATATATTCAGTTTGATACAGATTCTATACACCCTACACACATAGCTACAGGGGTCCACGTATTTAGCTACAGACTTCCACCCTAGGCCTCTGCGCACTTAGCTACATAGCCTCTACCTACACTAAAACCTGAAACACTTAGACTTTTCTACCAAGACTCTTTGCTTCATTCTTCTCTATCTTCTAAAACTACTTAGAGCTTACTTACTTAGCTCATTTTATACAATCCCATGGTCGTAGACCATGGGTGGATATTTACAACTGACTTTACACTTTACAAAATAAGGGCGGACAACCCTTTATGACTCTTGACATGATCGCGCTCCGCGACAACAAAATGTGGAGACTTTACAACTTTATTACAAAATTGACCCAAAACATGGGCTTTTAGCCCCAAACCTCTCATTGGGGGAAGTTGTTCCCAATAGGACCCCAAAAAAAACATGGTGACTCTCCCTCGAGTCACTCTATGGGCACAAATATCTTGGCGTGAAGACCTCCTAGCTCAACCTGTATGACTGCAACCTCGACAGCTCACTGTGTAGTCGCCTGCTTCACTCTTTCAACCAACTACTTTATCGTTGGTCTTGAATTGTCGGCCTAAAGCTTCTGTTGAGTTGCTTGCAAATTAGCAAGCTTGCCTTTAATAGAGGCCATGACCCAATAAGCCTCATCTAGCCAGGGCTTCAATCGTGCCTTCAACACTGCCTCCTTATGCTATGTGGCATCTACCTATTCTTTCAACTACTTGGCCTCCTGCAGCTTTGCCAGTCTCTACATAAGACAGACGATTCACATTGTACCTTTTACTTTTTCATAGTGTTGCTGCAGTTCGCGCACTTCTGTCTCCGACCACTATACATTAGGGTCCTCTTGTAGGCTCGTGAGGACCTCGAACGATTACTCAAAAAGTTGTGTGTAGTCTGGTACTGCACTGTCTATCGTTGTTATCGCTTCTGTGATAGAGGTTGTGTTATCACTAAACCTTGACCTAATATGTTGCTGATTAGGAAGGCCTTGTGTAACTCTTTCAAACCTACTTTTGACTGAGGCTTAGCCTCCTCAACCTGAGAGGGCTCTCTCAAAGGCTTAATGATATTGATAATGGATTAGATGGCTAACTCTATTAAACAAATGAACAAGTATAAGAGGTTGAAACACAACTAGAATGTATCCATTGGGCTTATGGAGCCATATATGCTTCAGTAGTGATAGTAAGGTTAGATTTACATAGAAGTCAGAGCATCAAGAGTTCAATATATAAGTTAACACATAGAGACATGTAGGAAAACACAACCCATAAATGTATGAAGGAAGTTAGAGCATGTCAATGAGTTCTAAGTATCATACATTCATACTACTGCACATAAGGAAATAAGGAAAAACATAAGCAAGTCACCATTGAACTCCTTCTGAATCTTGAGAAGTAAAGCCAAAGTCTACATTCATAAAAACATAATCTTCTACAATGGCACAATATGAATCTTTCTCTAAAAATTTCCAACCCTTTGTACATTATAACTTCTCCTATATATAGAGCTCTTTACATAACTAATATTCCTCCTCCAGCATGAGGGGAATTCGAATTTTCCATTAGTGACACCTATTTTAACCATAAAACAACCCTTTAAATGCATTTGACAGCTAACTAGCAGTCCTAGAGACCTAATACAACTAGGAGTGTAACTCCTTATTATGATTACAATAACCTTATCTAAAAATTTAAAGCATTATTTGACAACTTGCAAACTCAAGAAGTCAAATTTGATGAGGCCTCCCACATTGTCACCTGACTGCTGATGACAAACCCTAGAAATTAGGGAACATGTTTCCTTGTTTTTAGGCTTAGGATCCTTGAAAGTTGGCACGTGGGACAGAGCCTTTATCTCCTCATCCATGACACATTTTTCAAAATTGAAGGAGTTTTTTTTATTCCATGCTATCTATAACAAAAAACTCTCTTGTTTTTTTAAAACACTTCTCCATTTGTCCAGAATCTATCCTTGAAAAACACATGTCAAACAAGAAAGATTCGTTCTCTGAAATTTGGGTTTCAATTAAATCTTAGTATCTCCCAACTAATAACACATATGAATAAAGTGAGATAGGTTATTATAGCTAGAGAGTTTATGAAGATAAACTCCTTCATAATTATAAAAAACCTTTTCCTGTAACCAGAAACTGATCTTGAAAAAGACTACTAAAACCAGAAGACAAAGCTTGACCTTTAATAGTTTCATAGCGCAAGTTTAACAATAAATTCCTCCCACCTAAGAATGAATATGAAGAATCTGAAAAAGTTTTTTGTAGCTTAGTATGTTAGGAAGAAAATCCTCTTTCAGTTTTCAAAATTGAATTCTCAGATGCTTAGGAAACCTTCTGGAATTTAACTAGTAAAAGCAGAAAACAGAGTTTTTTATGCTGAAACAGGCTTTTTTAGGGGTTTCATAGTGTGCTACGAAAACTCCTAGTTCAATGAAAATTTTGGGTTTTGCACTACAAAAACTACTAAGAAGTTTTGTAGTGCATGAAAACCTTAACACAAGCTTGACACATGGAATTTATGTGTGATGTGGGACCAGTGATAGGCAAGAACAAAGTATTGAACCTATTTGACCATACCAACAAGACTCTCTTTTAGATCTTAGACTGTAAAACAACCATGGAAAGACTAGACCAAGACTAACATCAATCCTTTGCAATCAAACTGATGTTAAAACACATGGTGAGGATTTTAGGTCATGGAATGAGGCTGTGAAACTTTCTTTTTTGGAAAAGAGAATGACACTTATTGAGATGAGATGACTCAAAACCTGTAAGACTATGACTAGAAACAAGGCAAACTTTTGAAATCTAAGAAACAAAAATTTTAGGGCGATAATAGGTTTCATGTTTCTCCTTTACTTTTGGTAGAGTTGAAGGATGGGACTTCAACTGTAGATCTGAAATCTGTAGGCTTGGCTCTAGATTAACCCTAGCCAACTCTGTGCGAGCATCAAGCACCCCTGTAGCAAGCTTGTGGATGCACACATCAACTGGCTTTTCCTCAAGAATTGCCAACTACAGGACCATTCGGCATGCCTCCTCCATCACCTAAACTAGGCACCTATTTTGATTGATCACCTCAATCACGACGGTGATGGTAGAGTCTCGCTGTAGGGACATATGTTCATTATGAATCCCCTGCTCATCAATCACCTATAAAGCATGGCGTTCATGGGCCCTCAAATCCATGATCACTCTATCTTGTAGTAGGTGGAGCACCTCACTAGGGAGCGCTACCAGGTTCAACCCCACTCCCTTGACGGTGCTAACAGTGGGCCTATTAGCTTCATTCTCTGCAGTTGATAGTCCATCTAGTAGCACTATCACACTAGAGACCTTCTCATGCAACATCTTAGCAGCTTGTGAAGTGCCGATAGTGAGGTTGGTGGAAATCATGCTAGCCTATGATGCATGGGTGTGTAGCTCCTGCAGACCTGTCTGGATGGTCCCCAAGAATAGCTATTACTACTGCTTGAAATGTTGTAGTGCCTTTGCAGTGACATCTTGCACCATGTCTCCAAGGTCATGCAAATCATCCTCTGTGAGGGTGATTGGGTCTAGTGATGCCTTAGTGGCCTTGGATTTCTTCCTTGACCCTCCATTCTCTTCTTCTCTTGGAAACTTAATAAGGGTGGACATTGCATGTGGCTCCATGGTGTGCTACTCTGTTTGCTCATCCTCTTCTTCCTCTGTCTTAGGCAAAGGCGACCTCGCGCTTTTGTCAGAGCCATGTCTTGTTTCACCTGTCTACTTTTCCGTATACAGGACAACATCACACTTCACCTAGGCCTTGTCAACATTCTCTTTCTTCCTCTTCTCGACTAGCTATGCCATCTTGACCTTGGCCTCCTTTTCGCATTGCGCAGTAGACTTAATTTCCCCTACCACCAAGTCTGAGGTACTGTGCCACTCTGTTGGCTAGTAATCAAGGACTGCATCAATTTCGTTGTTTGTTGCTAAGTAAGGCAAGTCATACGATGTCTATGCAGGGTCCTTCTGCACCTTGATTGACACATGGTGAAAGTCTGCTTTGAACTCTGCGTACCCCTACAAGTTGGCAAACAAAGTAGGTGACAATCGTGATTTGCGATTGATAGCCATGTAGATGTTAATTTCCATCAAGATCTAGAAGATCTTGTTGTCCTTGTTACCCTAAGCATCCTTGGTCACCCATAGCGAAGCATGCTTCACTGCTTCTAGTAGGTCTAGTTTGATCAAGGGGAATTGGCTATCTTCTGGCAGCTCCCATGCTACCAATATAATAGACAAAAAGAGCCATGCATAGTGGAAAGTCTTGCTAAGCTCTTGTGCCTCATGGCCGTTTGCAAGGATCTCACTACAAAGGTAGTGTGCACAATTGAACTGGAGTCCTTGGGTGCATTGGGTTGGAAGAGCAATGACTGGTGCCAAAACTTCACCTGTGCGACACTTCCTCATAACCTTTCTTGCCAAAATCTGCGTGGCCACCTTGACTGCAAGGTCAGTGATACTCAAGATGGCATAACCTCACAGCTTCTTCATGAGCTTGAATTTCTCCTTCATGGCCTCCGTGAGGGCTTGCTCGCCACTTTTGGTGCCAAACATCATGGCCCGATTTTCTCCTATGTAGGGCAGCCATGTGATCCTGTGGATCAATTTGTCAGTGATGGGTATTGGCTCCTCCAGCCATAGACACCCATCATTCACCAAGCATATCAGCTGCTTGATGACCAATATTGTAATGGGGGTACAGTTGTAGTGCAACACCCATAGCAAGTTGAGAAGACCTACCTTGTCTACTCCTCTAAGCCACTTTCACAGTTCCAATGTAGTCATCGTGGTTGTTGTGTCAATAATGTGGCACATTAGATGCTCTGTCACTAAGTGCGGGAACTTTTCATGGTCAGCTAAGTCCCAATATTCTAGTTTTCATAGAATAACCCACCCCAAGTGTGGTTCTTCAAAGAGAATCTCATTCAGTAGTAGAAGGGTTTGCAAGGGGACCTTGCTCTCATCAATGTCCTTTTGCATCTTGGTCTTACCCTTACGTTGAGGGATGTACTCGGGCAATTTAGTGATAGGATCAGCACCCTAGACTTCAACTTCCTCTACTTATACCCCCAAGTTCTCATCATCCATGGCGATGTCTTCAATTTCTTCCTCCTCTAGCTCCAAGTTAATGGCTTTGCCCTTTTGATGTGCAGTGGGCTTGTCCTTCGATGGGTTTCTTCTTAGTGACAAATGCACAAATATTGCAACTAGCTTGCCCTTTTTGTCCTTCGTACTCTCCTTAGTTGGGGTCAGATTCCGTCTAGGTGTCTATGGTGATTTTGGAACTTTAGCTAATACCTCTGCAACCTCTGGAGCAACTTCCTTTGTCTCCTTAACAACTTCTGGCATAGCCCCCTTGGATATCATTCCTTTGGTGTCCATAACTTCTTTGGGTGTCGACATGATGTTATTCAACAGTTCTTGTGTCTCCTTTGGTAATTGCTCAAATGCTGAACTGGCTAATAAAGCTTCGAAGTTCTCGTGGTTCATGTGTGCTTGAGAGCTCAACAACTTAATTTTCAAAATTCCAAGTGTTTTTCATTGGGAAACCACCTATAATTATAGGGAATTATGAATTCAAATCCAACCATTCCCCCCACATTCGGTCCATTAATGTCAGATTTGTGGCAGATTTCCAAGGATCTTACCCATAAAGTTTGTCTTAAATGTCGGCCACCCACTCCATTTGGCCGTATTTCTACCATCAAATCAGGAACACTGACTTTAATGGTCACTATCCTGCTGACCTGCACAATTTCTCCTTGGG